>JACEIK010005924.1:83915-100164 GCA_018107945.1 Datura stramonium
TTTCACCCCGTAGTCCAGTCCCTATGGGTTCGACATTCCGGTTCTTAAAAAGAGCCACTATATTACTTGCACGACCCGTACACTTGCGGGCTCATCAATGGCTAGCTGCTGTAAGATGAATCAAGATTGCATCGTAGTAACCCTTATTGGGAAAGAGTATATTAAGTATGACTAATGCGGGAAGCATCGTAGGAATTTCCCTGCTCACCTGTTTACTGTTTAGAGAGATTATAATGTCTTTTTGCCGTTCCAAATCCTTAAAATCTTGTGGTTAGCTATTGGGCCTAATTGGAAAGCTGGACAACATAGGGCGTAGCCAGGCGATATAACCTTCAATTTGACGCCTATAGTGGCAATAAAGCTTTCCCAGAGGCCTTTGGCGTACCTTGATGCCTCCAGGGCTAGGATATTGATAGGGTGGTCGTATCTTTGAGTTAAGGGCACCAGGGTTGCCTAATGAACTGAGTGACCGCTTGCCATATGATTGGCTATTGTCAGTAACCGTTAGCCTCAACCGATCCATTGCTTGTCGTATAGGTCGCTCAAGAAATCACTCCAGCTATTAGAAATCTGATAGACTAAGTAACATCCTAAGGGGGAATCCTTGTCAGGGATTAGATGTGGGGCCGACGCCCCAAGCTACTCTTGTAGATACCCAGGTACATGTTGCGACAAAGCACTAGGTCCAGATATACCTTCCTATGAGGATGTGAACCGTCCAAAGGAGCCACCCCAAAACTTGATGGATCAAGTTAGTGTCTAACGGACTAGAATCTTAGTATCACAGCATTACCGCCAGGCTAAGAATTATAACATGTTGCTTGTGGGAAGATAGGGCTGACTACTTAGGAACGTATCCGCTTAGTAGCAGCCCTTTAGTTGTCCTAAGAAAATAACCATATGGATGGTCGCCTATGAAATTGTTGTTCTCTTATGAACTATTATTGACCTAGCATGCCCTTCAAAGTACCGTTCAGGCCGCTCTGGACCTCTCGCTGTTCTGCCTAGGCCGTCAGAGTTTGCAAACATTGCCAGGACCCCCCGTTTAGTGTAGGTACCTGGGGTGTGCCTATTGGCAGCTATATACACTGTTTTAGGGGCGAGTAGGGTTGCATTAGGCTATAAGGGGCTAGGTATGCCTTTTTAGGGGCTATATTGAGACTAAATGGTAGTACTTCGGTTGAGATTGACCCCACATAGTATAGCCTTCTGTGGACCAACTTCAAAGTTGCTAATTGTGTCATCGCCTATGGGCCTATAGATCGCTTAGAGGAGCTAGGTGATGTTGCTCAGAGGAGCTATGTTATGTCTAAAAGGAATATATTCAAGCCTATAAGGCCATATTTAATTCCATCCACGTATGTACCTCCTTTTACGCCATACTAGCATTATTGATCCTCTATTGAGACTTGTGTGCCCAGGGTGTAGTTGCAGGAGCCCTACTGTCTCAGACACAGTTACAGGAGCCTAGAGGGCTCAGGTGCAGACCCTGAGGCCAGATAGGTTAGCCATAGTTACCTGTAGAATCATAATGACCTTGTTAGGGGTATATAGATTGAATTGTACTTGCTAGGGCTTATGGGGGCCTCGGTAGGTTACTTCTGTGTTTCTTGCACCTTCCAGACTTATGGGGGCCAGGTTAGATTCTTGTTTGTATACTTGCTTCTTAGATATTGTTTATGAATGTATAGCAGTGCAGCTTCAGCTCTTATCTGTTTAGTGGTTTACTATATGTAGGTTATGGATAAGAAAGCTTACAGGTTAACTTCTTCCCTTGTCGCTGATTACTTTCAGTTCTTTATCTGCTTCTATTCAGCTTTTATTACTGCCTTACATATTCGATACATATTGTACTGACTTCCAACTATGGGGCGCTGCATACTTGCCTGTAGGTTCAAACATACAGGTTTCGAGATCTACTAGCAGCTATTTTGAGTCGGCAGATTGGTTAGCTCCTTTCATTCGGAGTTTCCAGATTATATAGGTTTGCCTTCTTTTATTACATAAGTTTTGGGTAGGCCGAGGCCCTGTCCCAACCAGTACTTTCACTCTTAGAGGCTTGCAGACTACAATCTTCAATTAGTTGGTTGTTGTTGGCTGTGTTGGGCCTATATATGTTATATTTCATGTTAGCCATGTAGGGCCTAGTGTTGCTTGTAGGTAGCAGCCTTGTCGGCTATAGTTCATGTATGCCTACCTGCTTTCCTTCTGT
Organism: Datura stramonium; assembly: GCA_018107945.1. Lineage (NCBI taxonomy): Eukaryota > Viridiplantae > Streptophyta > Magnoliopsida > Solanales > Solanaceae > Datura > Datura stramonium. The sequence goes on from JACEIK010005924.1 coordinate 86,128, forward strand.
TATGACTAGACAACATGGTGGTCTTGTTTGCCTGCATAGGATCCCTTTATTGTTGTGTTTGTTGGGTTAGCTGTTTTCTTTCACAGGTTGCTATATGGCCTTGTCGGCCCAAGGTTGTGTTTACAGCCGAGATATAGCAGTTTTTTTCTTGATTTTGAGTTGTTGGCAGGCACCAGAGGTGCATATTCCCACCCAAGTCAGCCCAGGTCCTAATGTGGCATTAGGTTGCATTCATGCCTCCCAAGGTGGGGCATGACAAACTTGGTATTAGAGCAACATCGTATCCTAGGGAGTCTGCAAGCCGTGTCTAGTAGAGTCTTGTTTATGAATGTGTTGTGCACCACATTTTATAAGCAGGAGGCTACGAGACATGATAGTATAGTTACCCGTCCTTCTTTTCAAAATTATGCTATAGAGTCGAGTTGTATAGGGTGAGTCCCTAAGCTTTCATTGGTATGTTTGACTAGAATAATGTTTGATATAAGACAGACTTCAGCCAGCCGCAAGTTAGCTACAACAGCAGGAGAGGGTACCAGTGAGGTGTCACAATGAGGGACATCCAGCCTGAAGGAAAAAAGGGATGCTTTTTTTAATCTCCCTAGCATCCTCCCAGGGAACTAGGAACTTTATAGGGTAACAAACACGCCAATATTTCTCCCAGCTTTTCCTACACCCTCGGATTAGGATATTAGGAGCATAACATAAATGATGGCTTACTTAGTAGGTATTCGGTAATAGACAGGGACAACATTTACTATGGATCACCTGAAAGGTGTAAGAGGTTGTGAAATTATGAGACTTTCACCTCCAGACCTTTAGAGTTTGTTGAGTCTCATACTTCAGCCCTACTATAGTATGATATGGTTAATTCCAGCCTCCCAGCCTTTCTTAATATAGTAGAGAGTGTAAGTATTGATGTCATGTTTCCAAGAGTAAATAGTAAAGGAGGGCTAAACCTGTTGACTCTTAGGGGGGTGTTAGAAAAAGCGGTTAAGACCCTTAGTACTTAAATAATTCACCTAGACCTTCACTACAGTAAAGATTAGGATGCCAGGTAAGGTTGCTAGGAGTAGTCGAGTACATGTGAGAGTCCATAAGCTATAGACTCCCAACAATAGTAAAGCTCGGGTCAGAAATAGGCTAATCCCACCATAGTGTGTTGATAATGATAGGAAATTACTTAGAGAATAAAGCCTACAACCCCCAGCCTATTATGTTGAGGGGCAGAGAGATTATATAATGGGAACCGGCCCGAGTGCGAGTCAGGATAACAAAGGTTAAGAGACTTGGCTAGTAGTATCCTTGCCACTGCGGTGCATGGGGCACGAACCCCGTATTTCAGTTTATATAAGTAAGGGGAAAGACATGAAAATCGAGCCCTAGAGAAGGAAAGAACCACCTTTAGGCGATAGCGGGTTGATAGAGTTTAGAATCGTCGCTGAAGAGAAATAAGCATCAGGTTGACAGTTAGAGGATAATGAGATTGTAACGGAGAATACTGCATTATCACCACTAGTTATGGAGGTGATGAAGTGATGGTATGGATACCTTAGCCTCGTATAGCCCAGATACAGGGCCCAGTAGAAGGAGTCATTGGCCTTTGAGATAAAAGGGGGCAGAGTATTGAGACCCAGAGGTCGACTCTGCATTCCAAATGTGTCGACTCTGCATTCCAAATGTGGTAGGGCTTTTGTTAGTAGACGGTAGCAAAGGAACTATGTTTGTTATTCCTCCATTCGGTTTTGACGAAAACACGCCTCGGGTTATAAGATGGATCTAGCAGGGGCATGGGAAGAAGAAAGGTATTATTAGGTGTAGCACAGTATCCCAATAGCCAGCAAGGAGAGGCTGAATATCAGAAATCGGGTAGGCTAATTCAGGAGATAGTCGCTCGCGTGGAAGTGGGAAGTAGTCGCATGAATATAGCTACAGTGGTTACTCCCATACTAGGTAAATTTCCCTATTTGAGTCATTATTGTTGCCAATGAGATCAACTCATTTCTTTGCCGGTCAGAATCATGTTTCAGTTAAGATTACGCCGAATTAAATACTAAAGAGATAGTCCAGCTATAAGGATGTCCCCATGTCTATTACAAAGCCCGACAAAGGGGCACAACTCACAACTAGGTTTTGGAAAAGGGGTCGGAATAGACAGATGTAGTTAATTTGAGTACAAGTTCCCATCCTGCCAAAGGCCAAGCAGAGCACACAATTTAGGTGCTCGAAAATATATTACGGGTGGAAATGTAGGTACCAATTTGATGGCCTGAAGTAGATAAGTCGTGTTAATTGAACTTGGCATAATACATCGCCGAAGGAAAAAAAAAGTTAAACTCATTGGGAGTATTTACTGACAGCCCAGGGTCGTCAGGAAGTCCTATTCCAAGATACAGCGTAGGGAGTTGAGATTGAAGCAATGATCGAGTATTTCTTAAAAAATTTCGCCAAAGAAGGGATGCTTTTGAGATTGGGTGAGGAGTGCTTCGCACCTAGATTCACTAAGCTATACTGCATTCTCCAAAAGATCGGCCAAGTGGCCTATGGGTTAGAGTTGTCTTTGGGGCTAAGATTTGTTTATCAATGTTACATAAGCACGTAGAAGACCTTTTCTCAGATTGACATAATCAGGGAAGCCTGGGTACAGAAGCCGTCCACGGAGAGACTTCAATAGTTATGTTTGATCAATGGTGTTCTAGTTGAGAATTAAATATAGCTCCGTTAAAATCCCTTAGAGGAATGAAAATGTAGAGGAGATGACCCAAGAAGCTGAGGATGGTATGAGATCTAGATATCCTCACTATTTCAGGTTTGACCTGGGATCATGTCAGCTGAGGTCGATTGTTGTTTAGCTATTGTATTGTTACTACAATATCAATATTGTTTAGCTACTTGCTTTTATGACATGGAGCTATGTTGTATCATTGCTTGTAGTGTCTCAGACGCCTATGTTGGCTTTCCTGCATTTTACTGCTGGATAGTCTATGTTACAGAGGAGACTATGTCAAATTTTTGTGGCCATTAGTTAGGGGGAATTGAGTCTCTTCATCTTAAGATTATATTTGAGGATGAATTTTCCTATGGGGAAGATGATACATCCCGTGAGTTTCTGTTTGAATCGATGTGTGCGTACGTATGATGAGAGTTTTAGAGTACGACGCATGCAGGAAAAAGGCCCGAAGAGGGGAGGCATGAGTTCATCATCGAGTGAGCGTGAGGCCGAAGAAGAGGTGGAGCAAGGAGCGCTCGGGTCACACTCTATGTTCCTGGCGGACTTGAGCGGCACATTGCGCCGCACTCTTGGCGCTGGGCGGTGCGACATGCCCCCCTTATACCTGCCTCCCTACATATGTTGTTGTGAAATGTTGCTCATTAAAATATTTCCCAATTGAGAGCTCCTAAGTGAGGGGCAATTTCCTCTCGAGGATTTCATCATTTGAGCCAAATTACGCTGCTAAATCACCTCCCAAAACATCAATTCTTTCAAGTAATGATTCCTAGGCCTACAAAGAACGTCTCTACAGAGTTATTTCTTGAAATCTTGCCCTGATTGTCAGAAATTCCCACCGTGTAAAATTTATAGAACTCACTTCTAATTGAGTCCTAAGTGACTACAAGTGATAGGTAAGAATTTCTCTTCTAAACTCTCGGGAATTTGTGAGTTCCGACCGAATTGAACGAAGTTGAATTATAGTCAATTCTTTTTTGAAAGATATTGTTATTAGCCGTCCTATTATTGAAAATAGCCTCATCTCTCTTCAACGTAAGGGCTGCAATTTGGGGAATTACTAGCTTCAGGTGGGAGCTGGTTGGGTGAACAGAAATTGTCAACTAAGGTATGTCAAGGTTAACCCTTTGGCGAGTATTCTCGCCATAGTGATACAACCCATACCTTGTAAGTAGGTTGAACGATGTATATTATGATTAGCCATCAGCAAGTAGATAATAATTATATATATTGTGGTTAGCTTCTATAAGACCAATTAAGATTGTATCGTAGTAACCTCTTCAGGAAAGAGGATATTAAGTATGACTAATGCGGGAAGCATCGTAGGAATTTCCCTGCTTCACTCTGTTTTCATCATGAGATTATGATGTGTTGCTACGTTGCCAAGTCCTTAAAAGCTTTTGGTTAGCTGTTGGGCCTAAATTGGTAAGATGGACAACAGGCATAGTCAAGGATATAAACCTTCAATTTGATGCCTATAGTGGGAAGTAAAGCTGTCTAGAGGTCGCTGTCATACCTTGACACCTTCAGGCCGTGGATCTTGATAGGGTGGCCATATCTTTGAGCTTAGAGCAAATAGGGTTGCCTAATGAACTAAGTGACTGCTTGCCATATAGATTGGCTATTGTTAGTAACCGTTAGCCTCAGCTGATTTATTGCCGTCGTATAGGCTGCTCAGGAAACCACCCCAGTTGTTAGAAATCCGATAGACTAAGTAACATCCTAAGGGGAAACCTTTTCAGGGATTATACATGGGCTGGAGTGCCCCAGGCTACCTATAGATACCCAGGTACATGTTGCCGCAAAGGGCTAGGTCCAGATATACCTGCCTACGAGGCTGTGAACCGTCCAGAGGAGTATATTCAAATCTAGAAAGATCGGGTTAGTGTCTAAGGGACAAACTGGAATCACAACATTACCACCAGGCTAAGAATTATAACATGTTGCCTAGGGAAGGTTAAGGGTTGACTACTTAGGAATGTATTCGGTTGGTAACAACCCTGTAGTCGTCCTAAGCAAAGGAATCCCCATGGACGGTCACCTACAACCTTGCTGCTTGCTTATGAACTATTATTTGTCCTAGTATGCCCTTCATAGTACCACTCAGACCTCGCCCTATTCTTCCTAGGCCGTTATAGTTTGCAAACATTGCCGGAACCCCCGATCAGGTGTAGGTACTTGGGATGTGCCTGTTGGCAGCTACATAGACTACCTCAGGGGCGAGTAGGGGTTGCGTTAGGCCCAAGGGCCAGGCATGCCTTTAGGGGATAGATTGAGACTAGAAGATAGTAATGTCGGGATTGACCCCACCTAGTTTAGCCTTCCGTTGACAAACTTCAGATTGTTAACTATGTCATCTCCTATGAGCCTATAGATCGCTCAGAGGAGCTATGTGGATGTCATTCAGAGGGAGTTATATGATGTCTAAAAGGACTATATTCGGCTATAAGGCCATATTTATGTCCATCCACGTATAGACGTCTTTTATCCATACTGGCATTACTGACCCTCTGTCAGTTTTGTGTACCCAGGTGCAGTTACAGGAGACCGGCGGGCTAAGTTGCAGACCTAGAGGCCAGGTAGGTTGGCTATAGCTATCTCAGAATCATAAGATCTTGTTAGGGGTACAGATTGAATTGTACTTAAGCAAGGCTTATTGTTACACCCCATAAATTCTTGACATTTAGATGGCCTATTTGCATGATGGTTAAGAGTTTTAGAATACCATACTGCTAGGAAAAGGCCTGAGGGAAGACCGGACAAGCGCTAAGTCGAGCACGTAAAGGCAATGTGATTTATAAATCGCATTCGACAATGCAACTTAAAGAGGAAGTCAGGCAAAGCCCCTCTGCGATAGGCAGCGTGTCACGGAGGCTTCTCCTTCGATGGCCAGCGTGCCACGGGGAGTTCGTCCAAGTATATAAAGCCCCACTTTGATTTTTTTTTGGTCACTTTCCATTTTTCATTTCCATAGAATGAACAAAACAGGGGAGACGAAGGGTTTTCACACAATCCCTTCCGATTACACCGTCAAACGCGGTCCAAACTCAAATTTGCTTCGGGTACCGAAGTACAAAGCGTAGTTATATTCTACGGAGTTAGTTTCATAAGAATCGGCCCAAAGCAAGGGCGACCCGCCGAGTCAAAGTAAGTGGAATTACCCAAACTAGTGTTAATACACTCCCAGCATTAAAGTATATTTCTCTCTTCTGAACTTTCGAAAATAGCGAGTTTTCGCTGTTTTTCAATAAGTCAAAGATTGGGCAAAGATATGTATTTAAAGTAGTGTTTTCTTCCGAAATATTGATGAATTTAGTTTTATTTACAGAATATGAATGCAGTTGGAGTGAAATAGTTAATTATTGGTTGAGCTACGCCAGTTGGTCAGAAAGTTATAATGAGGTATGTGAAGCTAGTTTCTTTTCGGCGTTAGTAATTCCAAAGAGAGAAACTAGTATAAATTTGAGTAGGAAGTCGCAAGTAGTACACCATGCCCGGCAGGCGTAATTTAGTAAAGTACGTCAGGGTATTATCGTGTTCAGCCGAAACTTAGCAAAGCACTATGGTCCCAGTTATTTCGTAAATTGAATAGTAGCTTGATATGAATTTTAGAAAGCATGTTGAAATAGTAAATCATGTTATCATGAAACTTAGTTATACAAAAGATGATTCTCAATAGAAATATTATACCTTGTCTCACATCAGGTTCAGCATAGTATGACAGAAATGTATATATACCATTATCAGCCTAACATGTATTATATATATACACAATACTTCATCATTAGTTTCAGCATGTATCGTACGCAGTTAGTATTATCACTGAGACTTGATTGTATTGTTTTGGTTGGACACCTAGCATCCATGACCGCCCCAGGGTTAGTTACCCACTCGTCCGCAGAGGGTGAGGATACGTCGCTCTGGCTGCAGTGGCATGTCGCCTCGGGATGAAGATGGGATGCCATTTCCCCATATTTTGCCTGGTCGGCTTTTATACACTCCCTGCTGAGTGGGTACGCCTGGGTGTTGATTCAGGAGTCCTCCGACTCAAGTACAAAGTTATAGTCAGGGGCTCAACTGTCCTGGTGCATACCCACTGACCTAGCAGATGCTTATAGTTACTATGGGAGATGGGATGACCGTAGGGGGTATAGATTGCGTGTTGGTTGTACCTTCCCGGTTTATGGGGGCCAGGTAAGATTTATGTGTGCTATGTTATATATGTTATGCTATGTTATGCCATGTTATGTTAGTAAGAATAGACAGACGCAGAATGCCACGTTACTGTGCAAATACGACTCTTACCCTTTCAACATAGTTGACATAGCCCTAATTCATACTTTCAACCAAATTACAATTCATTTCTTTCTACTTCAATTCTATCAGTTATATTACTTGTTTTCAGTTATTTCCAGTTGTTGCTTTGCATACTCGCACCATTAGTACCGATGCCCCTCCGGGGCGCTGCATTACTTGCCTGCAGGTACCTGTAGACGAGGAGCAGACCCCTCATAGTTCCAGCCAGCGATACAGAGCCTTCAGCTCCTTTCATCCGGAGCTTGGAAAACTGAAGTGTATTTTTTTTCTTTGTTGTCTAGTATGGGTAGGCTCACCTCGGGGTCCCAACCATCTCTTTTTATTCTCAAAGACTTAAGATGGTATATTCCCTAAAGTTAGCTGTACTGATCGTGGAGTCCGTGTGCACATGTTTTAGTTTGTTTATGATGGCTGTGAGGACTTATTCAGTTGGTAGTGGTGATCTTGTTGGTCACGTAGCGTTAGGGCACTTGTTTTCTTTATTCAAAATAACTAAGACAGCATGGTGGCCTTGTCGGTCCAAAGAGTTCCCATTGATCTCAGTTGTTCTGGGGTAGGATGTTGTTTTTTTACAGGTGGCTATAGGACTAGTCGGCCGGAGGCTGCATTTACACCAAGTATAGCCCGTCATTTTCTTGAATCCAGAGTTAGAGCTATTGCTTCAGAAGTGCTTAGGCTCAGCTAGTCCAGCAGTCCAGGTCTTAGTAGGGCACCAGGTGCCAGTCATGCCTCCTAAGGCGGGAAGGTGACAACCTGGTACGGAGTACTGTAATCTTCAGGAGTCTCGTGCTCGCTAAGTAGAGTCTTGTCTATGGATGTGTTGTGCACCACATACCATAGATAGGAGGCCGCAAGATTGGCGATTGGATGGTTACTCTTTCTTCTTATTCAGTCGCATATAGAGCGGTACAGTATAGGGTTGAGTCCCTAAAACTTATCATACTCTTTAGTTACAAATACAAACATCAATCACAACTATCACAAAGCGTAAGATTGGATATAGCAGCAAAGAGGAGTGTATCAGGGACTCACAATGTGATACATCTGTCGGTACCATCCCCAGTATATTTTATAACTCTCGTAGTAGGAAGTCGAAGCATATATACACTAGTTGATTTATTTGTTAGATATATAAGATTTGACTAAGATGACGATAATATTAGACTATCGCATAGATGTAGAAAGAGAGGGAAATGCAGGATTCCCACCTCCATCCTTTCAGATGTGGTACAGTTCCATGTCTTCGTTTTCTTTTGTAGTAAGAAAAGGCTATTCCTACCTCTTAGTTTTGATTCCAAGAAGCAAGGGGCATAAGGATTGAGTCGATGTTGCCCAAAGTAAGTAGTAAGTGAAGATGGATTAGTTGATTCAGAAAGTGTTAGAAAGAGTAAGAAGCCCCTATGATTGCTATTGTTGTGTAGCCCTCACGGTAATAAGTCAGAAGACTGGGTAAGACTAATGAATACACGAAGTGGGCGTAGGAGATCCGTCAAGATGGAATTCCAAGACAGTCGTTCAAGTCAGAAAATAAGTCCACCATAACACGCTAACAACGCAGGATATACCTACAAGATAATAGTTATGATTTCAGTTGTGATATCGAAGGTAGGAAGGTCATATGAACGATGGGTCCAACTCAAGCTAGAAGAGTATAGGCCGAGACTTGACCAAGAATCTTATTGACAATGTAAGGCAGTACCTTGAACCCCAAAGCCCACTACAAGATAAAGGGGAAATAGCATGAATACCAGATTTTGAGGGGAAATTAGAATCACCTCCAGATTGATAGAACGCCGTGGTATTAAGGATCGAGCCTTGACTCGCTGGCAGACAAGATTGTTGTTTAGAATGTTGCGGTACGTTCGCCTAAGGAGAATGCAAGAGGGTGCCGACCTAAAACTTTAATCTAGTGTGTCCTAGAGACAAGGTTCAACAGGACAGTCACAAGTCCTAATATAATGCCAAGTAAGACCCAAGGTTCGATGTTGACCCCACGTTGTAAGAGTGGCTGCAATTTAAATAGCAGATCATAGCTAAAGTGCATGTGTTTGTTGCTTGCTGCACGGGTACGAAAATCCAATGAAATGGTACAAGAGGATAGGAGATATCATTAGACTGTAGAAGCAGTATATCATGTGCAGTATGAAATTCAGTAAAGCATGTCAGAGATAGATACTACAAGAATTCGCATGTATTGTACGTAGTTGTTGATATATATATATATACATATATTACGTATATGCTGTATAGCTGCCAATACGGGTTACAAGAATACGATTCGGTCAGCTGCCAGGAAGTATATACAGATCGTATTGCAGGACCCCTCGCCAAAAAGGGGGCAGAATCTAGACTTCAGAAGCTCACAAGAGTTAGTATCCTAAATCAGGTAGTTAGATGATACTTCAAGCAGAGTTAGATCTAAGTCTAATCCACCTCAATGCACCAGATTAGTGGGAAGCATCCCTAAAGACCTCGTAATGTTATCGCATATGCCAGAAACTAGAAATAGAGACCAACTAAGCATATTCCAGAGGTTAACAACACCAGAATTCTCTAGCATGTTATGGTCGTACATTGTTTTTCCCAACTTTGTAGGTGAGAGTCACTATCACCTAGCAGCCTATCATGTAGAACACTCATTGTCACTGGCCGTCCCAAATGTACCAACCATAAGTACCCCAAGAAAGGGTCCACATCAGTAGTCAGTGACGGACTAGTACCCCAGCCGGTTCTCGTAAGATATTCAGATGCGTAGTCTTAGGAGAAGGCCAGTCTTTGCGGAATTGCTCATAAGACCGAGAATTTCCCGTAACAATGTGATAGATCCGAGTGGATACGAACAAGGCATAAGGAATTGGTAGTACTCTTCTAGCACAGTGTTTACTAAGACAAGGAAATCGGTCGGCTCCCCGTGGAAGATCCAGGGGCTGACTGCCCGAGGGTAAGTTCCGACTAAGCCCACTACGCTTGTCCAATTAAAATAACAAAAACAGTTAGTTGTCTCGCAACTCGCAGTTATGCATGAGCTAATGATGCCCGAGTAGGACGTTTAGAGCATTGTTAGACTACTTCAGCATTCGGGTCATTTGACCCAGTTATTCAGTTATTCACAGTTATTCAACCAGATTATTAGAGATCATGATCACTATCAAGATCCTCTCGATCGGGTACATGCACATGGTGTGCGTACGCCACGCGATTATTCCGTAAGTGAGTAGCATTAGGATGACCCAGAAGGCCAGATAAAGCTCTAGCTATACAGATAGATTACTTGTCAGTTTCTCCGGTATAATAAACCAGTATGATCGTCAGTTACATGCCAATTTCTCTAATGTGAATTTTGGCTGAATTTAGTAGCCTTTTTGGTTCACATCGTGTCGGAGGTCGGTATATAGGTAGATACACAGTAGTAAATAAAAGTAGTGAAACATGGCCAAAACCACCACATCGGGATCGAGGTACATAGTTTCCTGGGGGTAGCCGGGTACTATAGAAGATTTGTGGAAGAATTTTCTACCTTAACAGTACCTTTAACTAAACTGACACAGAAGGTAGCAAAAAAATTTTTCAGTGGACTGAGGCATGAGAGCGGAGTTCCAGGAGTTGAATTTAAGTGCACGTCGGTTAGAGCCGTTGAAAGATTATGAAGTGAATATTCGTATCACCAAGGAATGGCCAACGTAGTAGCAGATGCCCTCAGCGGTGAACCTATGGGAAGTTTAGCATACTTGCAGCCCGAGCAGCGGGAATTGGCCCGGGAAAAGGACTGAGCTAGCCAGTCTAGCCGTTCATGAAGCATAAATAGGGGACAATAGAGCAAAGAATCCAAAAATACCGAAAGGTCGTCTTAGTTATGGAAGTAAAGGAATGGCGCATGAAAATCCTAGCCTGTTTAGCTCAGAAACAAAGTTTAGCAAGGAGAGATGACAGATTTTCAGATAAATCGAGGATGGAGTGAGGAGATATAAAGGTCTCTTTGTGCTCCAGACGCTAGTATTTCTTTCGCAACATTATGGGCGAGGGTACATCATGCCCGTTTATTCTCTCCACCTGTGTTTGACAAACATGTGCCATGATGTAAAAGAAATCTATTGGTGGCCAGGAATGAAGAAAGGGATAGAAGAATTTGAAGCTCAGTGTCCTAACTGCCAACATGTAAAAGTTGAACACCGTAAACCGTGGGATGACTCAAGACATAGTTGTGACTCTATGGAAATGGGAAGCAAGCATTATGGATTTTGTAGCAGACTACCCCGCACCAAAGTGAAGATATGATTCAAGCCATCGTTGATAGATTAACAAGTCAGCTCACTTTCTGCCAGTAAGGGCTACCTTTTCCGCCGAGGATTATGCTGAGTTGTATATTAGAGAAATAGTCAGGCCAGCATGGGGTTCCAGTTGTCCATTTTCTCCGATTGCAGGAGCGCAACTTGCGCCTAAGCTGATAGCCGTTTCAGAGAGGCTTGGGACGCAGGTTAACCTGAGTATAGTTTTCATCCTCAGACAGATGGGCAGGCGAACGCACTACTTCAGACGCTCGAGGATATGTTGAGAGAATTTGTGATTAGATTTCCGAGGTAGCCGGGATGAACATCTACCGCTTATTGAGTTCGCGTATAATAACAGCTTATCATTCAACACCCGTATGGCGCCTTATGAAGCGTTGTATGGCGAAAGTGTAGATCTCCAGCCGGTTGGTTTGAAGTAGGAGAATCAACATTGATTACCCCAAGAAAGGGTCCACATCAGTAGTCAGTGACGGACTAGTACCCTAATCCTATTTCGTAAGATATTCGGGACAGAGCAGAGTCCTAGGAGAAGGACAGCTTTATGAAATTTCTCATAAGACCGATAGAATTTCCAAGAATAGCAGCATAGATCCGAGTGGATACGAACAAGGCATAAGGAATTGGTAGTATTCTGCTAGCACAGTGTCTACTAAGACAAGGAAATCGTTAGGTTCCCCGTGAAGATCAAGGGGCTGATCACCGAGGGTAAGTTCCGACTGCCCGCCTACAAAATTTGTCCACCAGAATAATGTGTTATAGCTGTCCACAACTCCGCAAGTTTATGCATGAGCTACAGATGCCCGAGTAGGAATTTTAGAGCATTGTTAGACTACTTCAGCATTTGAGTCATTCAGCCCGCTTATTCAAGCTTATTCAGCCAGATTATTAGAGATCATGATCACTATCAAGATCCTCCGATCGACACGTCCACATGGTGTGCGACAAACATACGATTATTCCGTATGAGTAGATTAGGATTTTTTTAATCTCAGAAGGCCAGATAAAGCTCTAGCTATACATATAGATTACTTATCAGTTTCTCCGGTATAATAAACCAATATGATCGTCAGTTACATGCCAATCCTCTAATGTGAATTTTGGATGAATTTAGTAGCCTTTTGGGTCACATCGTGTCGGAGGCTGGTATATAGGTAGATATACAAAAAATAAAAGTAGTGAAAATATGTCCAAAAACCACCACCTGACCGAGGTACACAGTTTCCTGGGGTTAGTCGGGCATCATAGAAGATTTGTGGAAGAATTTTCCACCTTGTACAAAGACTTTAACTAAATTGACAGCGTAAGGTAGCAAAAATTTTTTTAGTGGACTGAGGCATGAGAGTTGAGTTCCAGGAGTTGAATTTGCGGCAGTGTCGCTGGTTAGAGCTGTTGAAAGATTATGACGTGAATATTATGTATCACCAAGGAAGGGCCAACGTAGTAGCAGATGCCCTCAACGGTGAACCTGTGGGGAGTTTAGCATACTTGCAGCCCGAGCAGCGGGAATTGGCCCGAGTGTTGCATCAGCTAGCCAGTCTAGCCGTTCATGTAGCATAAACAGGGGACAACAGAGCAGTAATCCAAAATACCGCAGTGTCATCTTTAGTTGTGGAAGTAAAGGAATGGCAGTACGAAAATCCTAGCCTGGTTTAGCTCAGAAACAGAGTTCAGCGGGGAGAGATGACAGATTTTCAGATAACCGAGGATGGAGTGTGGAGATATAAAGGTCTCTTTGTGCTCCAGATGTTGTAGGGCTTCGCCAACAAATTATGGGCGAGGTATATTATGCCTACTATTCTCTCCACCCAGGTTTGACAAACATGTGCCATGATGTAAAAGAAATCTACTGGTGGCCAGGAATGAAGAAAGGGATATCAGAATTTGCAGCTCAGTGTCCTAACTGCCAACAAGTAAAAGTTGAACACCGTAAACAAGGCGGGCTGACTCAAGACATAGCGGTGCCTCTATGGAAATGGGAAGCAGTTAATATGGATTTTGTAGCAGGATTACCCCGCGCTAGGCAAAGATATGATTCGGTCTGGGGAATCGTTGACAGATTAACAAGTCAGCTCACTTTCTGCCAGTAAAGGCTACCTTTTTCGCCGAGGATTATGCTGAGCTGTATATCAGAGAAATAGTCAGGTTGCATGGGGTTCTAGTGTCCATTTTCTCCGACAGAGGAGCGCAACTTACAGCTAAGCGTTAACAGTCGTTTAAGAGAGGCTTGGGGACGCAGGTTAACCTGAGCATAGTTTTTCATCCTCAGACAGATGGGCAGGCAGAACGCACCATTCAGACGCTCGAGAATATGTTGTGAGCATGTGTGTTAGATTTTGGAGGTAGCTGGGATGAACATCTACCGCTTATTGAGTTCGTGTATAATAACCGTTATCATTCAGCAATTCAAATGGCGCCTTATGAAGCGTGGTATGGGCGGAAGTGTAGATCTCCAGCCGGTTGGTTTGAAGTAGGAGAATCAGCATTGATTGAGCCAGAGATCATTCATCAGTCAGAAGAAAAAGTAAAGCTTATCAGAGAACGTTTACTGACTGCTCAGAGCCTCCAGAAATCATATGCTGACGTGCGGCGCAGAATAGGCCAAGTGGCATATGAGTTAAACTTACCTCCAGAGTTAGAATCTGTCCACCCAGTTTTCCACGTATCAATGTTGAGAAAGTGCATAGGAGATCCCTCCAGAATTGTCCC
>JACEIK010005925.1:64244-79380 GCA_018107945.1 Datura stramonium
ACTTCACCAACTCATGGATTAGTTCCTCAAAAGTCATCAAAACCTACAAAACAAAGACTAATCATATTGGTTAGCACATATCTTCACATTCATATAAAATTACATGAAAATGTATAAAATAACTTAGATAACAAGACTAATTCAAGTTGTAAAGCGTATCACGGGCATGCTATTTTTGCCCGTGATCATGAAGTTTCAATCAATAAAGAGCAGATGCAGATCAAGAATTCATGATATGGACCGTAGATGGACTTACAACCACTAGCAGTGTACTAGATGGAGTCAACTTGCGGAACAATCTATGTACCATAAATTGAATATACGGTCTGTAAGTTGTATCTGAATAGTCCGAAATTAATTTGGATTTGTAATTTTAGCCTTAGTATAAATAACATTTTAAGGAATTTTTATAAGGTGTTCGGACATTATCACTTAGAATCAGATTTGGGAGATTACCCATTGTTTTGTAAGTTATTTTTGAAGATCAATTTCTAGGGTTTTGAATTAAGCTTTCTCACATCTCTTATAAGTGAATCATGTTTAATTTAAATCTTTCTTTCTCGTATTTTATCACGAGAAGCTAAATTCTTATCTAAGGTTGTGAACCTAATAGGGTTGTGAAATAAAGAGATTTCAATCGTGATCAATTAATAGTGGGCTTAAATATATTTGATTGATCCTTAATTTTCTAGTTAAGGTTGGTGATTGCAAATATCGATCTATGCCAATTTCCCTAATTATTCTTGAAAGAGCAGATTACGGTTTGCTAGTATTAATCAACAAGAACTCAAGGCATTACCCTTGTTTAATGAATTCGCTTAGAAATAAGTTAAATCTACTTTGCAGGATATAATTGATTTGTATTGAATTCTTATTTATTGAAAGAACTAATATAGATAAATATTGCTTATTTGTTGAGAGACATTAAGTGATTACATAGTGATTATCTGCATATGAATAAAACCCCACTATTAATTTTGATTGAGTGATTAGGTGGATCAATTCATCTCTTATTGATCTAAACCTCTTGCAACTAAATTTCAATTTTCTCATTTCAAAAATTAGAATAGCATCTTAAGGCAATGAATCACTTATTCACTCACTATAGTAGCTAATCAAATACTTTCACTTTGGGATTCGACCCTACTCATAGTTGGGCAAATTCTATTTTATGTGATTGTTTACACTTTCTCTTTGTTGAGGAGTGCATTTGGATGTTACCAATTTATGTTGCCGTTGCCGAGGACTTAGGCAATTGGTTTTACTAAGTGAGTAATATTTTGATTCTTAGTCTTGATCTATTTTATCACACTTCATTTTTTCTGATTAGTGAAACATATGTAATGGCTTCTCTTCCATCGAGTGAGATGGAAAACATATTTTTGGAGGCAAACAATGACATTGATTATACAAGTGCAATAGTTCCACCCCCAGTGAATGCTCCAACATTCAAATTAGATGGAAATATATACATGATGCTCAAGATGGAGGGTCAATTCTACAATTTCATCGACCAAGACCTGCACCAATACGTGAAAAACTTTTTAGAGGTGTGTAATATGCATAAGAAAATCAATGTCTTCGATGATGCTATCTGGCTAAAGGTGTTCAAGTACTCACTTGTGGGGGAGGCTCATGATTGGTTACATCGCCTTCCTCCAAATGCCATCCATATTTGTATAGAGTTGGTATATGTATTCCTCAAGACGGTTCCTACCAAGTAAAAAGGCGAAGCAACGTGATAAGATATTTCACTTTCTGCAGCTACCAGGGGAACAACTATTTGAAGGATGGAAACAATTCAAGCAAAATGTTCTTAGGAAACCTACCTTGCATGGGTTTCTCGAGAATATTCTTCTTGAAAAGTTGTACACGGGATTGGATCTTCTCACACAATCAGTGGCTAATAATGTGACTGGTGGATGCTCTATAGAGAAAGCTTATTAGCTCATTGTCACTATTCTTGATAAGATCACAAATCATAATCAAGCTTGGCATGTCAGAGAGAATCATGGGGGTATAAATATTGGTACCCCAATAATGAATCATTGATGAAGGAGAATCAAGAATGTGACCAAATGATGGCAATCATGGCCACCAACATTGCTTTGCTCACCAAAAGGCTAACCTAGAATGAGCTCAAAAAGGTGAACATGGTTGATGATATGCAAGGTTGTTCATCTCCTCACATGCAAGGGTATCATCCTCAATTCCTAAGTCAACCATACCAAGATTAACCTCTGATGCAATATGAGGATGCCAACTACGATAACAATGCACTAGGAGGTTATTCAAGGCAAAATTATCAACATCAAAACTAGAGCTATCAACTATTAAACTACCAAAATTAATAGAGACTGCAGCCGCAAGGCCAAGGATCTCAGTATGGTAGAAATGAACAAGGTGATCTGGTCTGAGTCAAAATTGACAAAATGGCAATTCGGCAATAGAACTCAAATACTTATGTCCCACGGAGAGGCCCATCCTCTAGTTCTCAAAATTGGAGGGAAGGGCCATCATAAGATCATGGGAGCTCAAAGATTGAAAGCATGTTGGAGAAAGTGCTCCAAAATCAAGAGAAGTTAGATGCTTGTATAAAAATCTTGTCAGAATTTTTAACCTCCCATACAACGTCTATCCAAAAGTTGGAGCAAAAATTGAGAGACTTTGCTATAGAGAAAAATCCAAAGAAAAAAGGACAGCTTCCTAGTGACACAATTGTTAACCCCAAAAGTAATGGACGAGGCTCTAATGCTCATTGCATCACTATCATGACCTAGAGTGGCAAACTGTTGAATTCTGATGTAGGTAAAAATGATGATGATGAGGTTGATGAAGGTAGAAATGGTGATGGCATTGAGGTGGATCATCATGTTGGTCCCAAAATTGAAGAAATTGTAGTAGGCCCAAAAGGAAAGGATAAGGTCAAGGAAAAAGTGGTGGAATTTCTAAATCTTCACCACTATATCCAAAACCTCTTCCTCCATTCCCACAAAAACTAATGAAATAGAGCTTGGATGCTAAAATGAGAGGCATATTGAATGGTTGAAAGAGGCAACATTGAGGGTTCCATTCATTGATTAAAGAAATGCCTGGGTTTGCTAAATACCTCAAGGAGTTTCTCACCAAGAAGAGAGAAATCAAATATGAGGTAGTTACAATCACTCACTGAGTTAGTGGAATCATTATGGGAACTAATATTGTCAAGACCCGAGCATAGATCCCAGACACGACACAGGATCCAAAACCATAAATGGCTCCAAGCTAACCTATAGTACATGCATTATGTAAGCATACAACTAATCAGAAGCAATCATAAGATATAAGATAAGAGGAATAAGTCTAAGATTTCATAGCAAGTAAAACTGCGACTACAAGTCAAACTGCTGAACATCTATATATTATAGTCTGAAAAGCCTTTAGACATAAGACGAGCTGAAGGGATAAGTCCCCAACTAACTCTACAAAATTCATAACTGAAATGACTAAGGAAATACATAAAACAAATTCGACATCCTCTAATAATGAGGACTCATCAAGACCTGATACTGAATCTGGAGCGAGAACGTGTCTAGCAGCGGGATGAGATTGAACACCTGAACCTATATTATGAGACGAAATAGCACAAAAAGTATGCGATTAGTACTTGAATGTACTGAGTATAGAGGATAAGTAAAACATAAAAGTAAGAAAAATATGCTAAAAAGTCATGATCGTGATATAGTCATAAAACATGAGATTTTTATTATAAACTGAAGTATAATGACCCAAGGTTTTCATAATGATATCATAAAGCTTAGCACATTTGAAATCGTAAGTAAAACTCATAAACTGATCAATGGGTCAAAAATTATTATAAGTCATGGTATCATAAAACATAAACATAAAGAAATGTGAAATATGTGAAACAGTGGGAGATTCTTATAACTGACATATTCTAAGTGAGCCTTATAGAGCCCAACCTGTAATCTTGATCGGGAGGATGTTCATACCTTGCCAAGGATAAGAACTATGAAGTCGTGATATCACTCATTAACCCATTAGAGTAAGGGAGACACTCTCAACTAGCGAGGACCCCTTATATAAGGGAAAAAGGAGACACTCTCTACCGGCGAGGACCCTTTTCCTACGGTGGCACGTAGTTCTAAGACTCGGATGAACTGAACCCTGAACTACTCGATGTTAAATACTACTTTCAAAATATACATAGTACTTATAATCATACTTGAAACATGATAGGTTTCGCATGGGCTTGTTACAAATATGTAGATTCATAAACTGCTTGATATATGTGAATTAGCCATGAAACAATGCTGTGAATTTAGCCATGATACATAAACTTGATATTCATACATACTTGAGTAAATTATGATAACTTGAAAATAGAGAATCATGAGAATTTTTCATAGAAATCCATGTAATCATAATTATAAAACACATGTAGAGTCATGAGAGAATCAATGCCATAAGAGAATATAGAGTTTTTGCATAAAAGGGTCCTAACTCTAGAAATTCACGAAAATCATAATTGGAGACATGAAAGAATTAAATTCATGAAATTGAGCTTAGGTTTGGGCATGAGTGTGGAATAAATCCCCCATTGATAATCCCATATACTCGGGCTTGAAGAATTCCTGGCAATAGCTTGAGACCCAAGAGAATTGGAGAAGAGGAACCCTAGGTTCCTTGAGAATCCTTGAGAGTTTGATTTTCAATTGGCGGTGTTGGGAGAGAAGAATAGGAGTTTAGACTAAGTATAACCCTTAAATATTCCCCTTAGAAAATCCAAAATGACATGATTTCGAAGTTAAATGTTTAGGAAGTTATGAAAATACCCCTGAAAACTCGTACTTAAATTTGCCCGTCCAGTCACCACCGGTCACACCACGAGTCATTGGTTGTCACCACGACTCATGGTGACCATTTGTCACTTCTGGACCCAATTTACACTTCTCTGATGTTCTCATCGCTGGTGGTCATAATGACTCGTCATTGGAGACCACGAGTCATCCTATGACTCGTGGTTAGTGGACCAGTTTTGCACCTTCTCTAATCTTCATCCAACGAACCCTCAAGAAGATTCTTACTTGGTCCAACGATCATATTAGGACCCCTTGACTTCCTGGAACTGATGGCTCGTGACCACGAGTCGTACCATCTCACCATGACTCATGGTAGCGACTCTTGGTCTAGGGGAGAGAATTGATTGGTTTCTAAACTTCCTCAAGACGAGAGACATCACGAGTCATTACTTGATCCCATGACTCATGATGTAAGTCATCTGGGCCCTAGACTTACTGGCTTCTCACCACGAGTCTGACCACGACTCATGGTCTCACTTAACGAGTCATACCATGACTCATTCTATGAGAAAATTTTCACTTTTCTGGTGGATTCTTGCTTCATGTCTAGGATCTTGTCTTAGGTACTTTCCGGATGTAACATTATCTCTCCCTTGGGAACATTCGACCTCGAATGGAGACTAATAGAGCTGAAAGGATAGGGAAAGGTATGCAATCCCACTACTGAATACTATAAACTAAATACTGATGGAGTGACTGACTCTGAATTGAGATACGAATTGAATTCATAAAATGTGCATACATACTAAGACATGAGAGGAACTGAGGGACATGAAACTGAGTAAAGTAAGGAAGAAACTAGTACCTTATGCTGAAGCTGAGCTGGAACGGAAAAGGTGAGGGTACTTGGGCATCATATCTACTTTAGCTTCCCGAGTAGCTCTCTCACAAGCTAATTCCTCCAAAGGACTTTCACTGAAGCGACCTCCTTGTTCCTTAACTTCTGAACCTACTGGTCAATAATCTCGACTGGAACCTCTTCATAAGTGAGGCTATCATTCACACCAATACTATCTACAGGCTAGAGTTGGATCACCAATGCACTTTTTCAACAAGGACACATGGAAAACTGGATGCACTGATACTAACTCTGCGGGCAACTCCAACTCATAAGACACATTGCCAACGCGCCTCAGAATCTTGCAAGGACCAACATATCTGGGACTGAGCTTACCCTTCTTGCCAAACCTCATCACCCCTTTCATGGGTGACACCTTCAAAAACACCCAATCATCAATTATGAACTCAAACTCTCTTCTTCTCATATCCGTATAGGATTTCTAACGACTCTGAGTTGTTTTCAGTATTTCTCTATTAAGATGAAACTTCTCCATAGTCTCATGAACTAAATTTGGCCCTATCAACATAGCCTTGCCTACCTCAAACTATCCAATAAGTGATCTACATCTAATGGAGCCATCTGGATGTTGGAGCGGTAATTGTTATTGTAGGAAAACTCAATAAGAGACAAGTGATCATCCCAATATCCTTGAAGTCAATCATGCATTCTCTCAACATGTCCTCTAAAGTTTGAATGATCTGCTCAGGCTGACCATCTGTCTGTGGGTGAAAAGCTGTGTTAAGCTTAACCTGAGTACGAAGTCCTTCTTAGATGACTTCCAAAACTATGAGGTAAACTGAGTACCCCTATCAGAAATAATGGAAAAAGGGACTCCATTCAAATTGACTAACTCCCAAATGTAAAGTCTAATATAATCCTTAGCTGAATCTGTGGTCTTAACTGGTAGGAAATGTGCGAACTTAGTCATCTGGCCTACAATCACCCATATCAAATCGTGCTGTCAGCGCGTACAAAGTAAACCTGTAATGAAGTCTATGTTTATCTCTTCCCACTTTCAAGTAGGAATAGTGATGTCCTGAATCATACCTCCCAGTCTCTGGTGCTCAACCTTAACCTGTTGGCAATTTGGGCACTTATCCATAAATTCTGCAATGTCCTTGTTCGTGCCATTCCACCAATAGACTTCTCGTAGATCACGGTATATATTGTTGGAACCTTAGTGGATAGAGTAATGAGAGCCGTGGGCCTCTCTCAAAATCCACTCTCTCAAGTCATCCACATTCGGAACATATAGTCGGCTCTGATATTGGAGTACACCATATCTCCCTTTGGAGGAAACCTCAACTTTCTGATTCCGGACCGCTTTATTTAACTTAACTAAGATAGAATACTCATCTTGTTTTTCCTTAACCTCCGTCACCAATGAAGATTTTGAACCATTCTGAACAATGACACCACAATTTGCTGAATCTGTAAGGAGAACCCCTAAGCGAGCAAGTCTGTGAACATCTCTAACCATATCTTTCTTCCCATCATCCATATGAGCTACACTCCCCATGGAAAACCTTCTAAAAGAATTAGACACTATATTCGCTTTTCTTGAATGATAAAGAACACGCATGTCGTCATTTTTAGAAGCTCAAGTCATCCCCTCTGTTGCAAATTCAAGTCCTTTTGACTAAACATATATTGATGGATCTTATGATCCGTGAACACATCTATATGCACCCGATAAAAATAGTATCTCCAAATCGTCAAGGCAAACACTATTGCTACTAACTCAAGGTCGTACATCGGTAATTCTTATTATGAGTCTTAAGCTATCTCGAAGTATAAGCGATAACCTTACCATGCTGCGTCAACGCACACTCGAGGCCAATGATAACGTCCAAAAATACTTCTCCTATTAAGGAGGTAGCTATGGTCATTGACAAAAATAAATTTCCCAATGAGTGTCAGGATCAAATCCCTCAAAGATTGAAGATTGGATTCATCAAGTGTGGTAAATCAAGTCACAAGAGTCATGCATCAAGTATGACCATAAAATAAATATTGGGAAAAAAGTGTAACAAGTATCAATTCAAAATGTAAAATCGAGTAAGGAGAAAACAATTATTTCAATTTGTAGGAGATACTAGGGGTGTGCATTTAATGGGCTTCAACTTGGTAGGTATTGAATAAGAGCTTTAGATTTAATTAGTAAACGAATAGCCTTGTCCTTGAGCAACACTCTAAGTTTCTCAATCAAAAAAGTGTATTTATCTTGGGTTTCTCAAACTCCAAAGCCAAATCATAAATCAATTAAACAATGCTAGAGGAAGGGTGTAGACTATCTCTAACATTAATTCTTTAATGGAATTTGACTTGGGTATGTACTATCTCTAGCTCCAAATGATGAATCAAACTTCAATTCCTCACTATTAAAGTCTTACCCAACTTCAATTTCCTTTCTCAAGTAAAATTTAAGTTAGAGAGCTCAATCAAGGTTTGCAACCATCAATTATCAAATTAAAACTTGAAGAGTTGAATAGATCCATGTTTTCTACTTAAATCTAAGATCAATTAGTCAATACCACTTGAATATAAACATCCATCATCCACACACACCCCTAGAAGGTAATTTATCTACTCATAATTCAGGAAAGAGAAATTATACCAAGGGAAAATTCCTCAATTCCATTCATCATCAGTAAATAGAATTCAATTCTCAGCTCAAGGTCTACAACAATGGAGTTTTTCTCCCAATGAAAGTGAAGAAGAAAGTGTAATGTACTATGTCTATCTCTTTCTACAATATTCTCTCTAGTGTGATATCATGATATATACAATTGGGGTAAAGATTAGCATATATTCTATGCACAACTATCCAAAATTGCCCTTGAAAGCTTCTCAGGTACACTTGTTCTTTTCTGGATGATTCTTCCCTTCAACAAATGACGTAGTTCACTTGTGTGACACTTGCATTTTGAAAGTGCCATTGTGCGGCTCAGATCCTCTTTTTGGCCTAAGACGTGCTCTTTTCATGCCATCTGCGGTGGCATATGCAGTCCGGCTCGCAGGTCTAATTCGATAAATCTCCAGATTCTTCTGCATGGCACCTTCTAACCATAGACGCAATTGTGCGGCACACATGTCCCTATTTGTCTTCCAGTAGATTGCTTTTCGTTCAATTCCTTCATCTTCTTAGTTTCAATAAAATGCCTGCACAAAAGAAGAAAAAAACATAAATTTTTTCTAAATTGTGTGAAAATGAAGCAATAACTCATGTTTAAGAGCCAATTGAGTTGGTAGATTACCATCTCATCAAACCTCCAAACTCGAACTATTGTTTGTCCTCAACTAAAATATTCACTCACAAGTAGAATTGACTTAAGCATATCACATCATGAGAGCTGTACACAGGACCACTAAGACTCAAGATAACCCCAAAATCACAAACATACTATAAAATTAAAAAGACTCAAACAAGTGCACAAATTTCAATTGGTACCACCACAAGTACTTGGAAAATATCATCATCAAATAGGGGCATTTTCATTTCAATCAACATCAACAAGAATCTCAAATCATTGACATCCAAACTTTAAGGTTTTCCTAAAATGCTCAGTACACAATTTGTTGCATTCATACTTCTCAATTGAGATGAAAAATTTCACATTTACTCCAAGAATGTAATGTCACTCACCAAAAGAGAGAATCCCATTCATAATCATGTAATTCACACAATAGGGATTATTAACATGATCTAGAAATGCTCAATCTCTCAAATATATTCAAGTACACACACATTGACCCATAGACTTATGTAACTCATCACTAATGTAAAGTTGCCAGTTTGGAATCACTAAGGACTTGTGGGTCATAATGGAGGTTAGGGGTAAAGGTAGGACATCATGTAGTTCAAGTGACTAGAACCTCCCTAACGCTTTTGTGACACAAATCAACATCCTTCTTATAATAAGGAGTCAACTTTGCCTTATCTCTCCTTTTTACAATCCCAATTTTCCAAATGGCCACCCTTTTGATACCTTAGATTTCTACATCAATACTCCTCTATACAAGATATAACAACACTAAATTCATTTCTTTCTTCTTTTAATCAAAGGTTTTTCAACCAGCTAATGTTTTTTACATTAAGCAATTGATGCTACCTCACATTGAAGCTCATTCCTCTTTTTCCTTTTTTTGCACACCCCCAAACTTACGCTTTTACCTATATCAACATTTCATTCTTTCATTCTCCCCTAAATCATGGCCTTCAATCCCCCGTTTTTCTTTCATCACTAGCAATTAGGGAGAAATCGGTGCCAAAGTAAAGGGTTTAAGGCTTGTAATGTGATTTCCAATAAAAAGGTTTAACGCTCAAAAATTGGTTAACTAGAATTGATATTAAAGGAGGGCCTTGTCTTCTATGAAGTGACTATCCAAAAAGGGCCTAAGGTCATTTTCTAAGCTAAGTCACATCTAAGATTTCGCCTTGAATCACATTCGGGGAAAGTTCTAGATGATATGCTTGCACAAGAATCACACGATAACCTTACCACATAGGGCATCTAATTCCAAGGAGTCTAGTTATTCACAAAATCAATTGAAAAGCATGACTTTTAACAAGTAATTCTGAGTTTTACCGAACTCATTTGTGAATCAAAAAGCTAAACAAAGAGCGCAGGTATCATGACAAGAAAAAACCTTCCTTTTAAGCTCATTTACCCTTTTTTCTCAAAATATAAATTTTATTGCCAAGAAAGAAAAAATATTTGGTGGTGTCTCTCAAAATAAATGCAAAAAAACTCAACATGATAATTAAATATGGAATTTTCTCTTAAGGTATTCGTCTCCCAATTCATCATCGGGAAATATCACCCGATTCGACATAAACGTAAAATAGGAAAACTTTCTCCTTGGAAAAGAACCGTGGTATAAAATAAACCCTCAGAGTTTATTTACCTACTATCTACAAAAGGCGATTGCGATGCACTGGAAGTAAGATAACTGGAGTGTAAGACCGATCCAACAATTGTAACTCACATCAACATCACAAGAAAATTAAAGCCAGACAAGGGTCAAAAGTTGCAATAAATACAAAACAAGCCCAGTAAGGGCATTAATTCATCCAAACATCATTCAATTAAAAATGCATAATATCCAAAAGTATCCAAAAACAAAGAAAAATAAGTCCGACAAGAGCAATAATAGTAACAACCAAAAGAGCACATCCCACCCCCAACTAAAGTGCAAACATTGTCCCTAATGTTGTCAAATAAAGGATAAAGGGGCAAGAAATCCCTGTGCCATCTACTCCTCGTCATCATTATGTGGCACTACGTCTTCACTAGAACCTGCACCGCCCCTACGGGAGTGAGCTGTGCCCAAGAACACATCCTGAAACCCTCGAGAAATATCAACACCATCTTTTTTTCGCTCGCCCTCTTCATCCCTCTCTAAGCCACCAAGTAAATCATCAATTGGGACTCGAATGGCATGCGGGGCTGCCATAGCTTCATTTAAGAAGCTCATGTTAGTGCTAGATATGGGGGCCTTACCTTTAGACCTCTCTTATCAGCTTGGAGAGACGCCACTGCTCCTTCAACCACATCAACTCTGTAGCATAACTTGTTTAGGATGTCAATTACGTCCTTCATGGTGTTCCTTACAGATTTCTAGATCGAGGATGGTAGATTTTTGGCCAACTTTGTGAGTTGATTTTCGTGGATGTGTGTTATGTTATCCAACTTTTGGAGCCTACTAGGTCTGGAGGGTGGAGTTGGTGGTGAAGATTTCGAGGGTGGCACCTCCATGGAAGCATGTCCTGACATTTCAGGAGTCAGCTCATTGAGGTCTTATTCCAATGGGGCACTATCAGTATCTTGTGCCACATAATCCTTAGGGAGGTCCCAAGAATACATCCTCCGCTTCTTAATTTTGGGGGAATCAACATCCCACTTCTTGTCAATATCAATTATTCTAGTAGTGGAGCAAACATGGTCACCATCAAAATAGCGGATCCCCATTCTAGTACATAATTGGCTAATTAGCACAAAGAATGGCATGGAGAGAGCCAGCTGTTGAGCCTTTCTTTTCATCTGTACAGTGACCACTTCCTGAAGTTTACATGCACCCTAGACAAAATGCAAGCTATTAGGATGGCGGCCTCCAATTGCACCTTCTGATCATTTTTAGATGGCATGAGGCGGGAGAACACTAAGTTTAGCCACATCTTGGCTTCGAAATGGAGATCTTGCCTAGGAATTTCACCATCAAAGGTGGCCCACATTGGTTGCTCATTTGTGATAATCCTAGATACCCATTGAAGTTGGTTTCCCTTTTTAGCAATCCACTTCATAAACTCAGTTCTTGAGGCGATTGGTTCTACCCAGTAGAGAGAATTGATGGCGTCAGGGGTGATATCAATTTCTTTCCCCCAGACCATGACAGATTGAAGACTCAAGAACTTGTCTACCCTTCCCAAGTGCTTCATCGAGTCTTGACTCATTTGATATGAGGCGTAGAACTCAATCACAAGGTTGGAGTAGTAACCAACAGGTGCATCTAGGAACGGGTGCCAATCTCTTTTGGAAAATTGTTTGTTAATGTTAGGGAACTTGATGTTGGACATGTTTCTATGCCCATTTTCGATGTTTTTGCCATCTTTTACCTTTTTTTAAGTTAATAATTCTTACAAAATGCATAAATTCATATATTTGTTTGTTTTGTATGCTAACAAACATTTTGAGGTGTTTTGAGTAGGAAAGCAAAGGAAAAGGACCCAAAATGAACCAAGGTTGAAGATTTGAGAAGTTGAGAAGAAGGTTCAGGGGGCTGTGGTAGGCACCCTGCGCTAGGTCCTTAGCTCCTTGGAAAAATTGCATCAATTCTGGTGCTATGGCTGGAGCCCCACGCCAGCTACTTGACCTTAGAAGATGATCATTTAACACCTTTGGTGAGTTGGTGGGCGTGGAGCCCCAGAGCTTCCCAAACTTAGAGAAAATCACCAAAATTCTGGTGAGAGAAGGAGGCCTCGCACTAGAAGGGTCCAAAATTTCAAGAATTTGACTAACACTTTGGTGAGATAGTGAGAGTGGCGCGCCAAACATGCTGAATATGTAGAAAAATTGGCTAAGTCCATGGCGAGTTGGAGAGGGCACCGCACCAGGTTCATCCCAGAGATGAAATTGTTGGAAATTTGACTAAGTCTGTGGTGAGATGCTGAGGGCAGCGCGCCAGCCTTGTTTTAGGCCAGAAATTGCTGATTTTAAAGCTAAGTGTTGAAGGGCAGAAGCGTTATTTCAAGGCTTAACTATAAATATATTCTCTAGGACATGTGTTAAGCAACTTTTATCATCTTTAGTCAATTTTTGACAGAGTAGTCGATAGTTTTGTAGAGTTTAACATTCTATATTACATCTTCAGATGCTTGTAAGCCATTTGGAAGGAAGACCAAGTCTACACTAGGTTTATTATCTTCTTTACCCTTTACTTTGTATGATGATGGATAAATGGTTATTTTTCCACTTGTCTGAGTGGCTAAACTCATCTTCTAGGTTTTTGGCCATGGTGAATGGTTGTTCTTGAATAGATTGATTCAATCTAGATTCGATTCTTCATTACAGTTATTTGTATTTACTTGTGTTAATTTATTATTTATGAGATTGATCACCTTATAAGTAATCTGTTGGCTTTCGATTGAACTTGGGAAAGGGAATCGAAAGGGTTAAAGATAAATACAAAACGAGAATTCAAAGACCCTCAAACCCATTGGTGAGAGGATAGAAGTTGTTGTTGAGGATAGGGATATACCCTTCAACCCGGTTTAGTTGAAACACAAATAGGCATAACCGTTGTTTCATTATTCACCTGTGACCATAGGGATATAGGCGTTAAGGTTCATGAAATAGTTCTTGAATGCTAGGGATAGTGGCAAGAAATATGACAGTAACTTGCAAGTAGCAACCGTAGGGAGAATTGTTCTAGTGTAATAACGTCTTGAAAACTCAACCTGAAATCGAACATGTGCCATTTCCCTAGATTTTCATCATCATCGAAGTAAACCAAGCTTGCAAACGTTTTAGTTGTTTTACATTTTAACCATTTAGTAGTTTAATTTCTCAAACCATTTCCCAATTATTAGTTTTGTTAGATTAGCTTAATAAAGTTATAACCTTATAATGATTGAACTGACAAGTCTCTGTGGGTACATAATCGGGGCTTCCAGTCCTATATTACTTGATGACCACACGCGCTTATGTGTGCTTGGGCAACATTAGAACTCCTGCCCTAACCTAGCTAGATTGAAGTGCTTCTCTTGTGTGAATGACCGGCCATCCCGGTACTTGATGAAGTAGGGCTTTATGCCCTCCACACAGAAATGGATACTTTCCTCCGTGTTTGCATGGACCGGAGTCTCAGTGCTTTTGCCTTTTCCTTTTCCTTTTCCTTTGCCTCTAGTAGAGGAATGAGCCTTCCCTTTATCTTGTTGCTTGGATAAAGACATATTTCTACAAAACAGTGTGAGTGCCAAAGAAACAAAACCAACTCTTTATGTATTTTTCTAATATAAAATAAGAGAAAACATCTACAATAAGCTAAGAAAAGAAAAATATTTGGAATGAAAAAAGGAAAAATTAGTAGGAAAGTGTCTGTGTGCACCTATGAGTCACCTTCGTTTCTCAGGTGAGGACCCACTTCACACAGATGAGCCGCAGACACAAAGAAGAATCACTGGCAACTCAATTGGCCATCTGCATTTCGCAGATGGAGATCTGCAATGCGGAGGTGTAACGCATGCATGAGGCAGTGAGTCTGGGACTCCTGACCACCACCTGCGTTGGACCTGCATTCTGCAGAGCAACATCTGCGGCACATGCATGAGCTTAACAGTGCCTTAACCTTCAGTTCACAGTTTTCAACCTAATTTGATTCCATATTCAAGCAATTTCAACGTCTAACGGGTACTCAGACTTCCCCAAAAGACACACTAACAATATCAACATCCAATTGACCACTACAACTACTCAACGACTTCCCTTAAGAATGAAGTTACCCCATCTATCATCGAAAAATGTCGAGTCAGCATTTCTACTATCATTATCAACATCATTTCATTCAAAACAACCCACCATCCTCAGTAGGCATGGTTTCATTTCATCAAAATTAACAAGAATAACCAAATGCTAATTGAAACTCATCAATATTACTAAAAAATAATGAAGCAATGATGATTTTTCTTAAAAAGACGTCACCCAACCTATCATTGGAAAAAATCAATCATCACAATCAAACGAGTTACTCAGACTTCACCCTCAACTAAATTTTATGGCATAAATCATCATACGTTGGTATACAAAATCACATGAAGCAAGAAGCTGTATAGATTTTTCAATTTCAAATCCACCCACAAATGCCCACAAAAATTTAGTTCAAGAGAACATAAAGAGCACATATTGGGGAAACGGAGATTGGGAAAAATAAACAC
>JACEIK010005926.1:0-100105 GCA_018107945.1 Datura stramonium
TACACTACAACTCATGTTTAATTTTACTTTTTATTGAACTGAAATTTAATTCTTAAGTTGTATTTTTTTTAAATGAATTTGTGATAGTGTATTATATTTTATTATGAATTTTTACTTATTTGATAAAATTGTATAAGAATTTGGGCAATTTGAATAGTTTTTACAACTTATGGGGTTCGTATGTTCATGAGGAAAAAAATATAACTTAAAAATCTCAAATTGCATGTCCAAAAAAAATTTCAAACTTCATCTTATATGATTTCAAATCATAATTTTATCTCGCATAGCCAAATGAGACCTAAGTTAAATCAGTGTGTCTTTATCTAACTTGAAATGTTTCTTACAAATTTTTAAAATCAAAAAACTTTATATATAAGTCACTATAAAAATTATAGTCAGAAATTGGTAGAATCATAAACAAATATTTAATAATAAAAAGTATAGTCAGAAATTGGTAGAATCATAAAAACAAATATTTAATGTTTTATAATTAATTAAACAATTCAATTTTTAAAAATTATGAAATTAATAGCCAATTATATATTAATTTTATTTTAATAATTACATGAAGTGCGATCAAATACACTAGTTATTAGTTTAACTATGATAGTCTTCAAGTGAAATGTTTATCTGTTTCCGTACAATTTTAATTTGTTTAACTATTTGGGCTAGAAATTATTTGATGTAAAATTTTAAATAATCAAACAAAACAACTAAATTAATTAACTTGAATATTCAAACAATTCATCAATTTTTTTATTTTATTTGTTTATTTTAAAAATTTTATTATTTTTTTATTATAATTTTTTAAATAATCAAGTCATTTTATTTGATTACATTGAAGAAATTTTTAAAACTTAAAATTTTAAAATATATCTATAATTAAAGCTTTCTCAAAAGTGTACTAAACTTCAATATGATCAAATAATATAAAACAGAGAAAGTAGTATTATTTTTTATGGAATATAGTCAATTTGAATCGAATAGTATTAAAAAGAATTACTTCTTTGATTTAAATGTATGATTGAAATTAATTATTAATTTTTTATTTTTTTTAGTTTTTTTATAATGTAAAATTTATATGAAATTGGTGTTTTTGTAATTTATAATTGAATTAATTGACTCAAAGCTGAATTTTAACATTTATAAGTAAAGTTGTTTTGTTTTTTTATTTTGAATTGTTCAAAAAATTGTGTTATTCTTTCCATATACGCGTGACAGATAAATATAATATGATTTTTCCTTACAGAAATATATATATATATATATATATATATATATATATATATATATATATATATATATAAAGCAATTGGATGTTCTGATATGGCACTTTTTTATGCTTTTCAATTGCATTTTTTTTTTTGAATTTTTTGAATTTTTTTTACAGAATCTAATAATTATATGTCTTAATCAATTATATGTTTTAATGTGTATTAATTATAATTTTGAGAAAACAAAAATATCATAGAAAAAATTGAAAATTGTAATTTTTTATTTTTTTTAAACTTAATCTTTATTAAAAATATATATATTTAAAAAACGTGAAAAAAATATATTATAAAAAAAAAAAAACCCCAAAATTTTTTATTTTTTAAAAAATTGACAGTTATTTTTTTAATATAGATTTTAATAGTTATTTAATTTATTACATTTTTGTAAATTCAAATCTTACAGTTTTTTCATTATATTAATGACTATCTATTTAATCTCATATTTAAATACATATAAAATCATTTATCAAACCCTATTGTATTCAATTTTTGAGCTTTTATTCTTTTTATATATTATTGTTAATCTTTTCTCCTCCCCTATAATTAATGTAATTAATTTGTATTGATTTATTAGTAAAGAAATTAATCCCCACCTCTCTCCACGTCTAAGATAATAATTCCTAAAAAAAAACCTTGCTATTTAAAGAGTATAACTTTATGTTACCACCACAAAAGTGTTCATAAATTTTCCGTAACCATCTTCAAACTAGATTCGTGGAGAATTCTCTATAATTTCGCTCTAATTATTTTTGTTAGTTTATTTCTTTAGAATTAAGTGGATTTTTCTTTTACTAAACTTTTAATATGCTTTATTGTTTTCAAAAATTTTGATTTGTTTGAATGATACATTTTTTTTAGTTTGAAATGACTAATTGTTGAAGTTTTTGACTTTTTTTTTGTGTGTTTGTTTGTTTGTTTGTTATTCATCTCATAATATTATCGATACATATTCAAATTCTTCAGTTTTATAATTTTTCTTAGCCATCGGTGAGACGGCTTAATAAGCACATTTTGAGTAGTGTTTTTCGATCAACATTCTCCTGAATTGAAAAAAGAAGAAGATAATATAAATTTTTTTAATATACAATTCTATTAAGTAATCAACTTGAATTTTACAAAGAGTATAATACCAATTCGATTATAATGAAGTGATGTGCTACCTCTCTCTCGTGATTAAAAAAATCAAATTATTTTAGTCTTTTATTTTTATTTTTTATATAAATATTTATTTTATCTTTTCAAAAGAAAGATGTAACTTTTCAAATGATGTGAATAAGCATAACTCTTTTCCTTTTCTTTAATGAATTGGTATAACTCATTTATCTGAGATCACCACAATTGCTAATTAATAGAATTTTTCAGACAAAAGCTATGACAATGAAAAATGTGATTCATTATGCTCAAATCGTTGTAATATTTGATATAAATAAATAAATTATTTTGTTTTGATTTATAAAAAATTATTTAAATTATATGTGTCTTTATTACTGATACGCAAGCGCGGATAAGTTCTCCGGTTTCTATTAAAATATAGCTGATTTTTCGTTCAATAAGAAAATGACACGTGATTTTTTAAGGCTAAAAATGAAATTCAATAGATGAGGGGTAATGTTAGATAGTTTTGTGGATGAGGGATAAATATAGCTCTAAAGTATGATTAAAGGATGTATTGTTTTAAAAAATATGGTAATGTTAGATAGTTTTGTGGATGAGGGATAAATATAGCTCTAAAGTATGATTGTAAATGATGTATTTTGTTTTAAAAATATAACTATGCAAATATAATTTATTTTGATAATAAAGTAATAAATATGCCCCTTTTCCGTTAAAAATATTATCACAATTCTTAAAATTCTATAAAATTAAATACATATGAGCGTTTTACTTGTAGTTTTAATTTATCTTTTCAAAAACTATATACCTCATGTCGTATAAAATTAAACATGTAACGCCGTGTTAAAATGACACAAAATATTGGAAATTTCTATCTATTATATAGAAGGGTGATGAGTTAGGATGACCAAGGACAATATTTTCAATTAATAAAATACCCAACTTAAAATTTTACATTGTTTTAAAAAAATTAAAAAAATTAATCAAGTTCTAGAATTCTAATAACTTTTACGTGTGGGAGAGTGAAAAAAATTGTATATATCTAAAAATGTGGGTCCCAAATTTTTGTCATTAAAAGATTATCAAAGAATTTTTTTTTATTATTTTATTTTTAAAATTTTATATATTTTTTATTGTGATTTTTTTACTTTATTTATATATAAATAAAGTTATTAATTAAAAAGATATCATTTTTTAAATTCTTTGTTTGTTTACTTAAATAACTAATTTATTTTGCAGAAACTTTTTTTTTTGTAACATTTTTACATTTTATGAGATTATTTACACAAATTTAAACTTATTAAAAAAGAAAACATTTCCTAAAAATATTCAAATGTTTTTAATTTTAAATTTAAATTAAAAATTAAAAATTAAATTTTTATTTTAAATATTTTTTAAAGTGTAAAATAACATGATAAATAGAATGTACCAAATGAAAATCACAAAATTAAAGTAAATTAGAAGTGTTCACGAGTAATAGTTTTCATTTAAACAAAGGTACTAAGAAGTTTGCTATTTTATTTCACTTTAAACATTTGACATTAATTTAAATATTTGAAATAATGTAAGTTTGAATTAATTTTTAAATTTTAAATATTTCAATCATAAATATTTCAACGATCAACTGCAGGAGTTGTTATTCAATATTAATAATCAAATATCTTTATACTTTTAAATTAATTAAATTAATTTTTTGTTTTTTTAAATTATAAATTTAATGTTGATAAATTATTACTACACTATTAATTGATTAATGTTTAATATTGCTATTCTTTTTGTCTAAAACAAGAATGAAAAAAAATTCTTTGAAATAAATTATCTTTTTTGAAAAATTTAATAAATCAATCATTAAAAATATTATATTTGAGGAATTTGAGTTTCCACGACCTTTATATTCATAGTAAAAATTAATAAATAGAATTTTGAATACACAAATATGAACTATTAAATTGATCATATATTGAACATAACTTATTAACAATTGGAGAAATAAATTTTTCTTGACTTGTAAATACTTATTTTCTTGATAAATAAAATTACTTAATTGTCAAATTACCAAAAAGATAAATTTAAATGGATACTATTTTTTAAAAAAAGATGGCAAAAATGACAAATGATAATTACGATATAAAAATTACACAATCAATTAATATTGATAAGAGCAAATTCTAAAATAAAGGCTCAAGATTGTTATATAATTCGATTAAATCTAACAAATAAATAATCTTTGAAAACTAATAAACTTATTCCACTATGCGATAGTAAAATGCAAATTAAATATTAGATCCTAAGTGTTTTACAACTTAAAAAAATTATTTTCATAATTAATACCAATAATTCTCAAAAATATTCTTGGTTTAACTATTACGATTTTTATTTATGCTAAAGTATCAGTTGGACAAATAAATTTTTGTAAAAAAAATAAAAAAAATAAAAAAAATAAAAAAAATAAAAAAAATAAAAAAAATAAAAAAAATAAAAAAAATAAAAAAAATAAAAAATTAAATTTATGAGTTTAATTTAATTGAGCATATAATTTATAATTTATAATTTTAATTAAATTACATGTTTTTTTTGTTTTTTTAAATTATTTAATATAATTTTATATGTCAAAAAAAAATTAAATCTAAATTTTTATAATATCGTTCAATGTCATTTCGTTGTTCTTCAAGGGAATAAAACAATGTTTTCTCTATTGTGTTTGGAAAAATAATAGTAACTTATGATTTCTCACATATATGTTATTTCATGTATTTTAGCTCGACAAGATTAATTGATACTCATATATATACTTTTCTCTATTTGTAAATTTTTTGCTTGAGACAGGATTTTGACACGGAGAATTTATTTAAGCATTGATAGTCTCATTTTATTTAGAGAAAATATATTAAAATCTCCTTTGTACTTGTATATTAAATTTTTTTTTAGCATTTTAGTTTTACGATCGTTTATTTCTCCCTCATTCTTGTTTAAAGTCTATAAAATTTCATCCTAAGAGTATAATATCAGTCTCATAATGTGAAATGTATTATACACGCGTCACGTCATTGCCACATCAATGCCACATTAATTCCTCGTCGAAAAATATCTAAAAATATTTTTTTTATTTTTGCTTATTGACAAATATTTTCTTTTTCTTACTTATATTTTTATACACTAATTATTTTCTAATTCCTAATTAATTCAAAAAAAATGGAGTTTTTATACACTAATTATTTTCTAATTCCTAATTAATTCAAAAAAATGGAGATTGTTTTTCTCTATTAGGTGTCTTTGTTTTTCAAGAAAATTTAAATTGTTTTCAAAAAAATTAAATCTTGAAAGTTCAAAATAAATAAATTGATAAATAAGTGTACTTTGTGTGTAGGTATAGATGTATGGGTTGGGTGGGTCAAATAGGAGAAATGGTGAGTGGAGGTTCGAGGAAGGAGAATGGTGAAGTTGTTCGAAAAGGAGAAGAGAGGTGGGTGGGGGCGGTGGGGTTTAGAGAAGAGAGAGAGTTAGGCAAATTTGAATAAAGAGAAATGGGCGGGGGAGATTAGAGAAGGAAAAAATTTGGGCAGATTTGTATAAGGAGAAAGGGGTGGGGTTAGTTTGAAAAAGAAGATAAAATTGGATAGATGGTGGATGAAAGGGTAGGGGAGATTTTTTTATTTTTTATTATATGATATACATATCAACGGGTCCATATTTTTAAAAAAAATTAATCAACTCTTATTTTTTTTCTTTTTTTTAAAGAAATTTCATGTCGCCGCTTTAGGTGATATTAAATTCACTTGAAATGAAAATTAGGACGGTAAAGAATTACCCGCAGTTAAAATGCTAAAACAAATTTAATATACAAGCTAAGAGGAGAATTTAAGAGTGTGTTTGCTCTTTTATTTATAAAAAAAAAGGAGGTTACATAAATACAATTTTTTAAAATTGTAATTACAAAATTTACAACTATTATTTTCTTAATTACATAATATACAGATATATACATTATACATAATTAAATGGATTAAAAATTATAAATATGGTTATTTTTTTATAAATGACATAAGTATTAATTTCTTTCATAATTTAAGTAGATTAAATATGGTAAAAATTTAATATGCATTATTATATTTAGCACCATATATATACCAAATATTTTAAATATGTATTATTATATTTTTTTAAAAAAATTATTAATATTATCCTCATATTCATTATCCATAAATTTTCCTTTTCCTTTAGTCTTCACATATAAAAATTGGTAGAATATAATATATATTAGACACTATATATTATATTATGCATATGTATATTAATATATTGTATTATATAATTGAAGCATATATGTGCAACTATTTTTTATATTATGCACAATTTTTATACTAAAAATTTAACACAATACATATACTAAATATATACTAATATATATTTTTTAAAACTTATATTTATATTATTCTCATATTCTTAATCCATAAATTTTTCTTTTTACTTTAGTCTTCACATATAAAGATTA
This sequence comes from Datura stramonium, assembly GCA_018107945.1. Lineage (NCBI taxonomy): Eukaryota > Viridiplantae > Streptophyta > Magnoliopsida > Solanales > Solanaceae > Datura > Datura stramonium. Next base: position 6,880 of record JACEIK010005926.1, read on the forward strand.
TGAATATAATATTTATTAGACAATTATATACTATAGTATATTATATTATACATATGTGTATCAATATATTATATTATATAATTGATGCATATATATGCATCTATTTTTTATATTATACAATAATTTTTATGAATACATAAACACCTTTAATGAATCTTTGGATGAATTCACACTTTATTCAAGTATCTAAAAAAAATCACGATTTAAATGACATAATATCATGCACAACACCTTTCATTATTGATTTTTTTCGTTTTTTTTCTCCATTTCCTCATCGCAATAAAAAATATGATTAAGTAAAAAATCACTTTTTGAAAAGATAAAAATCAAATTTAACTCTCGAGGGTACATTTTTACTTCAAATTTTGGCTCTATTGCTAATTCACGAGGCAATTCATTAATGTAATGAAAGTGAATGCATCTACAACAATGAAAGAATGTCCCCGATTCGCTCTCTTTACATCCTTGTTTTTCATTGTAATTGCTATTGTAGCACATGTGTGGCCCAACAAACCTGCGCTTTATGAATGGACGATTACTATCCCAATATTTTGATATGCCCCTGCAACCCGCCTTAAAACGCGATTAGGAAACACTAATTCTCTCTCTCTAGTATAATCTCAATCACTTTCCACACTACACGGAGGGAAAAAATGATCTTGAGGATTACGAGCAATTAATAAAGGATAGAACCATGTGATAATTAAGAGATCAATGGTAAAAGTGAGTTTCAAAATTCAAAGGTGATTTGTTTTAAAGATGAATCAAAAGAGGATGGGCTGTGACGTTGCCAAGGACAGCTCAGTTGATCCGTTGTTGAGCTTCTGACGTTGTTGTATTTTGATCGTGAATATTATCACTATTACATTTTGAATTCCCTTCAGGCCAAGAGTGTTCAAAATTCATGATCCATCACACACACATATATTTAAAACTTTCTTCCTCTTTCATCTCATTATAATTACAATTAATACTCACATACTCCTTTATTAGTTTTTGATTTGTGTGTATATGCAAGGTGATGTACTATTTATTTATATTTGTCATAACTCGCAAGTCGGTTTAAAATTATCATTGGTTTTTAGGTACTAAATTTTGTGGTTGATGATTTGATTTTCTATAGGCATGAGATCCCTTTCCTACTGCATCATTAATAATTCTTTGTGTAAATTTTATCTAAAAAGATTACATAATTAGAAATTATATAAAATATAAATTTTTATCGACTTCGAGAAGTAGTATCATTACATAAGATAAAATACACGTAAACTTTCATAAGCGGGATAGAATATAAAATAAATAATTTCGTTTGGGATAATAAATGTGTTACACCCCGTAAGTTTCTAGCATGTAGTTGGCCTATTCGCACGTTGGTTGGAAGTTTTAGAAAGTCTTACGTGCGAGGAAAGGCCTCGGGAAAAGGTCGAACGAGTGCCAAGCCGGGATTTCGCGAAAGGATGCCGAACCGAGCTACCGTAGGCAAGGTGCGGGCACCTGAGGATCTACCTCCGCGTTAGCCAACGTGGCACTAGAGCCAAAACGGCGTTGGCCAACATGCCACGTTGCTATGCATCCGTCGCAAGTATAAATAGGCCTCACCCTTAAACTTTATATCATTTCCTTAAATACTCAATGAATGTAATGTAGAGATAAGGACGAAGAGAATATAATTTTCTTCCGATTACGCTGCCAAACGCCGTCTTAGAAATTCAATTAACTTCTGGGTATCGAAGTATAAGGTCAGCAGGAGCATTTCTACAGAAAGGTTTTGTGAAATTCGCCCGGTGAATCATCGTTCCGAGCCAAAGTGATTGAACTCTCTGGCTCCAAACCAGTGTTACTACAATCCCGTACCTCTAAAGTACTTCTCCCTTCTGTGATTCCCGAGAAACTACGAGTCAACGTATTTCGATAAGTGAAATATAGCCGCATATATAGATATGTGTTATCGCTTTCTTCCAATATAGTAACGAAGCTAGCTCTATTCTTCCGTTAATGTGATTATAGTTGGGAAGAACAAACAATTGTGCCGAACCTCTCTAATTAATCTAGAAACCTAGCAATGAGGTATGTAAAGGCAAAGCTTTCTTTCTAAGAAGTTAGTTTATTCAAAAGATAGTAAACCGTCATGAATCCCAAAGAAAGTATTTCAGAATATTATATCATGTTCCGCATGTTATTATGTATAGTTGTGGTTATCACCGAGACTCCGTATTCCGTGTTGTTTTGGGGTGGATTACCAGAGAAGCCTGCGATCGCCTCTAGGTTAATAGCCGTGTCGACTCGTCCGCCACAGGGTGAGGATACTGCCGTCTATGGAGCGGCATGCCATCCACTGCGGACGCACATGTGGGAGCCAAACCCTCATATTTTGCCGTGGTTGGCCTATACACACTCCCCGTCGAGTGCTGCGCCGGTGATTCAGAGTCCTCCCACTGTGCACAACTATGGTCAGGCCCCGAGCCCAAGTTGCATACCCAAGGGATCGGTGCAGGATGCTTATAGTTACTAGATGATGTGGTATAACCTCGGATAGGGGTATATAGATTGAGATGTACTCACTAGGGCTAATGGGGGCCTGTGTGGGTTGTTCTGAGGCTTGGACAGAATTCCTTCCGACTTATGGGGCCAAGGCTTATGTATGTTGCTTTAGTTATCGATAGTTAGACAAGAGGACGTCCCGTTGTCATATGACTCCTACTCTACTCATTATAGTTATGTTAGGCCCCGATTCTATTAATTCCGCCGTCACCCGTTTCCCTTCACTTCTGCTATTTGCCGCTCTATTACTTACTTTCGGCCATTAACAAATATTATTTACATACTCGCACTGTGGTACCGACGCCCTCCCTTAGGCGCCGCATTACTTTCCCCGCAGTACACTCTGCATTGGTGAGCCGATCCCTCATAATTCCAAAGAAGCAAGTGCAGCCTTCAACTCCTATCTTCCGAGTTTGAGCGACAGGTTCACTTCCTTTGTTGTACAAGAGGGTAGGCCGTCCCGGTCCCGACCATCTTATTATTCCTAGAGGCTGCGTATCGTATTATTCCCCTCGTGGTTAGTTGATATCGGTCATGTGGGGCCAGTGTATGTGTTTTAGATTATGTGTGTTGGTCAAAGGGGCCTGGGTTAGCCGTTGATTGGATGAGACATTGCTCTGGCCATAGTTCGCTACGCCGCGCGCTATAACTAGACATCATGGTGGCCTTGTCGGCCCGCATAGGACTTCTTATGATTCATTTGACTCGGTTAGCCGTTTTATTTTCAGTTGTGTGGCTATAGGCCTTGTTTGCCGGGCCAGGGTTGTATTTACGTACCTCGCCATATAGCCTATCGCTTTCTTGACTCCAGAGTTAGAAGTCACCGCCCGTAGGTGCTTTAGGCTCACTAAATGCGTAGTTCAGACACCCTAGTAGGGCACTCAGGTGCGCCTGCTGCCTCCCCAAGGCAGTGGCTGGACAAAATAATGAGATAAAATTATTACCTAATATTCATAACTAAACGTGAGATAAAATATTTTTGTATCTTATTTCAAAATTGTCGTTGTTATCATATATACTAAAATGACCCCTAGAGTATTATTCTACTATTTTGAACTACACAACAACGTCAAATTATGTAATTTTGGCATTAGCTATGAAAATAGTTATTCACATTAGTAGTTAGTCATATTGTATCAATAAATGATTTGTGAAATATAATTAGTTAATTATAGTTACGTCTTCGTAGACACAGACCCGCACCAAGAAAATAATAATCAAGACGGAAAAAATATCGCAACAATCGTAGTGTTTATTATGAATACGAAAAAGTTACAATTTCTATAAATCCTTTGATTCGTCCTTTCAAATATAAATTCAAGGGATTTTGAGCTTAATCTTGAACTTGATAAATTTAATCTTGACTTGTACTTGAATTCAAGGGCTTTTAAGCTTGATCTTGAATCTGGTGATTTGATTCGTGGTTTTCAAGATCTTGGAAGCTTGTTTTTTGAATTTTTGCCTTGATTCTAAAACTTGTAGAGAAATATTGGAGTGCTTGAATGTTTGTAGCTTGTAGAGAAAACTGGGCAGCGTTTGATCCACGAGCTCTCTCTCGGCTTGTTGTTGGAATTTCTGCCTTCTTTTCCGAACTCATGACCCCTATTTATAGTTGTGGTGGGATGGAAGAGTTGGGCAGTAAGGGATGAACTTCTTTCAACCAATCGATTTACGTTGACATGACGATATTTAATTGGTCGAAACATGTCACTTATACACGGGACGCATTTTTATCAAGGCTTTTGATTTGACTAGGGCATGCTGTGTTATTTTTGACATATGACATGAGATCCTATTATCTCTTTCATTTGACTTGACGTGACACGTCATTTGACACGTGACACCAATTTGAACACTCTAAAAAGATGACATCTTGGGCTCCTTAAAATGAGTTTATCATTTGTAGCCCAATTTGAGGGATTAACCCAACAAAATTAGACCATTAATTAAATCCATATTTATTGGAATCAAGTGATTAATACAATTATTTTGATTCATAATAATTATTTGAATTAATATATTTTGAATTTAAAATAATACAAATTTCTTACTACATTTAAATTTGATAAAATTTAACCGTCTACAATGCCCCTACTTCAAGACTTGTCTAAAATATATATTTTAAAGACTAGACTTGAAGTATAACCGTAGCATACTTTTTGAGATTAATCATAGTACGTTTAATGTATTTACATTGAATTATTGTCTACGTCATATCATGATAAAATGACCAAAATTTAGTAACTCTCTCCGTCACTACAAAACATTCTAAGTCATTAAAATTAGAATTGATATGGATTAGATATTCATCCAAGAAGAATTGCCACTTTCTAGAAGTAGCCATTTGTATTAAATTTGTATCCAAGAAGGATTGTCACTTTCTAGAAGTGATATGGATTAAATTTGTATCCAAGAAGGATTTTCACTTCTAACTTCCGTAAAATTATATCCAAGAAGAATTGCACAGAGCCTTGACTTTTTCAATTTGAATTTCATTAGGATACTTTAACTCCAATCCAAATGACACACTACTTCTTCTTTAAATTCCTTGAAACTCTATATAAAGAGATGTGCTCTTCATTATTTTGCATCGCTGCGTGTTGCAAGCCAATCATAATACTGACAATTTTCTTCTTTCTTTCCCTTTTTAATTTTTGTCACTTTTTTTCTACAAACACACATGTGTGGTAGAAAATTCATATTCATTGTAGGAATATTGAAATCATGATACTAGACTTCTATATCTACAATATAGCTGAATTTCAAAATTAAAAATACTTCAATATTATTCTTATAAATTTTGAAGCTGACTTAAAATTCTTGTCATGCTCGAATTGTCACCTTTTCACAACTCAACATGCTTGTAGTAGAAAAATTCATATCTATTGTAGGAATATCGAAATCATGATCCGTTTAATTTACAAAAACAAGACTTCAATATCTACAATAAAAAATGCATCTTCAAAATTAAAATCCTTTAATATTATTCTGCATAATTTTTTGAAGTTGTCTTATAATTCTGTCATGCTGAAAATTTTAGATTTGCGAGGTTCCACTAAAACTTATATCTTGATGTAGGAACTACGAAATCGAAAAAAAAGTTTTTAATCTTCCAGCAGCTTGTGATTTCTCATGGAATTCATGAGCCATACTTCAAAATCTTATCTCAAATCTAATTGAGTTGGTCTAGGCCCATCTTGAACTCCACCTTCAAATCAAAACGTCTTGACATGTAATAATCTTTCTTCTATTTGTAATTTTCTTATATTGTGCTCTTTTTTTTGTTTTGTTTTGTTTTTAGGCAAAAGAAAAGAACAAGTCCTTATCAAGAAACAATTTACTTCATTCAAAATTTTACGACTTTCCACATTCAAGGAGAAAATATTTCTAAGTTCAAGACAAAAGATCTTACTTCATGAGACGAAAGACTTACTCCATCCGAGGGAAAAGCCTTCTACGACAAAGAGGAAGATTTTATTACTCCATCTAAGATGAAAACTTTCTACATCCGAGAAGAAGCTTTTCTTACTCCATCCAGGGCAAACAATTCATTATTCCATTCGAGGGAAGACTTCCTACATCTGAGAGGAAGATTTTATTAGCCCCGTGTGGCTTAACAATTTTACTCCATCCGAGATTTAAGACTTCCTACATACGAGAGGAAGACATTCTATTTACCCATCCAGTGTGAATAATTCATTATTCCATCCGAGGTGGAAGACTTCCTATATTTGAGAGGAAGATTTTGGCTGCATTCCATCCAAGGTGAAGACTCCCTATGTTCGAGAGAAAAATTTTATTACATTCATCCAGATGAATGACTCTATGTCCGAGATAGAGTCACTTAGATCCTTTAAGAATAAATCTTGTAAAAGGGCAAGCTTAAGGTGCAAAGGGGCAAATTTTCTCCACCTTACAATTGGAGAATCGTAAGACCTCGCCTTGAAGACTTGACAAATTTGAAGACTTCGACTTATAGACGTGGAAAACTTCAACTTGAAAACATGACTCGAGCCTGAGACTTCAACTCAGTAGACTTTTGGAATTTGAAAACTTCAACTAAAAGACTTAGGAGTTATTTTTTGAATACTTCAACTTAAAGATACGACCGCTTTGAAAACTTCAACTTGAAGACTTAAAGGATTTTAAGACTTCAACTTGAAGACTTAAAGGATTTTAAGACTTCAACTTGAAGATTTGGAGGATTTGAATGCTTCAACTTTAAGACATAACCGATTTGAAAACTCAACTCAAGACTTAGAGATGTAAAGACTTCGACTTGAAGATTTTGGAGGAGTTGAATACTTCAACTTTAAGACATGGAAAACCCGACACTTCCACTTGTAGACTTGAAAAATTTGAAGACTTCAATTTGCAGACTCTATCGACTCAAGACTTCAACTTGCAGAATTAGTGGATTTGAAGACTTCACCTTGAAAGAAATGGCCGACTTGAATACTTCAACTCATATACATAGTGGATTTGAGTACTTCATCTTAAAGGACTTGACTGATGTAAAGGCTTCAAGCTTTGCCAAATTCATGGAGGACTTCAACTTGAAACATGATCGATTTGAAACTTCAACTTACAGACTACAAATTTGAAGACTTCAACTTGAAGGCTTTTCATATTTGAAGACTTCACTTTCAGCATATTTGACAACCTTTTTGAAAGTTTATTCATCTTATTGGGAAAACTCATTTGACATGAAGTTTCTTGCCCTTAGTGATCCATCAATATTTAGTGAAGGTCCAAATGTTGATAAAATAATGCCTGTATATCTAATTTTCACGTGCTTGGTCTCGATGTCTTCTATTTCATCGTATTTCACTCAACATCACTTGGAGTGATATATTCTCTTTTTTAAACTCATGAGGTCGAACCTTAGAATAAAACTCTAAGCCGCCCAAGTACCTCGGTGAAGTTATGTGACTGCTTTGGCCCGCAGTTCCTGCGGAAGAGTGGCGCTTTTAATGTCCTAATTTTGCCTAGATCGCCTTGCAAGGTTTTCAATCTAGGAGGACCTCTTTTTTTGTTTTTAATAATAAAGTCGCGGCACAGCTTATACTTGCAGCCAGAGTAACATGCGCTTTATACTGTGCCTTAAGAAGCGTTTTGTCTAACTTCAAGGATAGTATCTTTCAAGAAACTTATGCTAATAGATCAACATCGTTCTTGACTTCGAGTTGATGGACCAATACTTTGGGATCCGGCCTAGGCATCTCCCTATAACTCCTGCCAAACACATCCTTATATTTTTTGAGTATATCCATGTAAGCGATTTCTTAATCAATTTGTGGGAGGGAAGAACTTAGATAGGTCGTGCCTTGGATCTTCATCGGTACAAGATTAACTTCCTTCGTAGAGTCTACTCGTGGCCTTCACTCATTCTTAAAGTTCTCGAGGGGCATCCTCAAAGATCTTCCTCCTCCCGAGGACGCTATCATTGATCGGCTATGTGATAACAATTCGATGGCATCCTCTAGCTTCGTTAACCTCCATTTGAGATGAGGTATCACACTCACTTTGTGTACATGAAGATCCTACACTTTCTTCATCTTCGTCGCGTTCCTTGGCATAAACCACAAGCAGGATTCTCCGCCTTCGCACCTCCCCCACAAGAAACAACTAGTTTTGTTTGTCAGCCTCATTCTAAAGGAATCAAACTTCGAAAATCTTTCTGGGTTTTGAACAAAGTGGGCATTCTCATGATCTCGATAGTTTCTTCCGGAACTTTCTCTTCTTATTCAATGGGCCTAACCTTTCAAACAATAAGGTTCTCGCGCTGATTTCCCAACTCCACAACACAAATAAGGTCTTTTGTCGTGCACAATCGCATTGTCTACGATAGTTGATGTGGATTGGAAGTCACTTCTTCTTATAGAGATACGAATTGGCTATGGTTGCTTATACCCCAAACCTCACGTGATTGCCTCGATGGAAATTTTTGATGGGAGTTTTCCTAACTTCGACATGGTCTGCCGGGTTGTACCTGTACTTTGCAAATAACTTATGTGCATTTGGATCAAAACCTTCACTTGTGCATTTATAGGAATGCCGTGATTTCTTACTAGAGTATCTTGAACCATGATCTCTCCAAGTAGCTAGAGGATAAATTAGTCATGTAAATTGCCTCTGGACAGAAAGGTTAGCCCTTTTGGTACACTTGTTTGGGTATTTGACTCATCGACCTTCCTCTTTCTTCAACTTCAAAGATATAGCCGAGGCACATGTGTTATCTTTTCAGAGACATAATGTTCCCTTTATTTGAAAGGGACGCGTCTCCTCAATGCCAAATTTAACCTTTCTAAGAATCGCACGCCTCTTTAGTTGCAATATTATCGTACTTTTCGCTTCTTTCACAATATAGTTTTCTAAATAGAACTTTGCACGGCAAGTGTGATTCAAATTTCCCGTAAAATGGCTTATCATCAACAACTATCTTCTTTCCCCAACTCCACCTTCAAGATACTTCAAACATCGAGGGTGCGAGGATGGAACTATTTTATTCTTATGTATCCAAGGCCTTCCAAGCAACAAATTATATAAAGTCTTTGTGTCGATTACATGCATCCATGCGCTCGATCGTAAATCTTCAATGTTGATCTCTAGCTTGATAGCACCTATGGCCCTTGCCCTTGATTGTAACTTGAATCATCAAGCGACTCGCAAAGTTCCGCAAGCGAGATGTCAAGCTCTTTCATGGTGCGAATAGGAAGAATGTTAACTCCGCATCCATCATCTATCAAGATTCTATTTATCCTCTTCCTCAAGCGCGTAATTCCACCATATATAAAGGACGGTTGTACGCATTTCACCAAGTAGATCGTCATCCGTAAATGTGATTCTTGTATCAATGCGTGAACTTGAAGACAAGGGTCAAATCTCTTTTCTGGCGATAATAAAGACAATGTTGATAGGCTTTCATTCTTCACCTCTTCATCTGTGACAGTTAATGATGTGCCTCGATGTTGTTTTTGAGCAATCTTCATGTAGAATCCACTTTGGTAGGAATTCTTCCAAAGTCAGCGTAACGCCGTGGTTTCTAAAGTGGTGCCGCACCTCCACCTTTGGTTTCTTTTGATCAAGCCAACATGTTTTTTTGATCCCTCGATTTTCTCACTATCTTCTTTCGTTAGTTGTTTAGATGATTCCTTCCGTGGGCGTGCTTTGGAGCGCGCCTAGTCACCGTAATCCAACCTCATCATCATCTTCATCAACTTGGGTTTTACTCGTTTTAGTAGTCCTTCTTTTACTCTCTTCATAGTTGCATATTTGACCAAACATCAAGAGAGACAAAGGTGATATATATTTGATTAGAACTTGCCTTATCACTTCAAGCACAATCTTCTTCTCATTAGAAAGTTGCATAACCTGTCCTTGAAAATAAAACACTTCTCAAGGTGACCCACAAGCCGATGATACTTGCACAATTTGGATCATTTGTTCTTCCAAACTATTGTGTTACACCGTGAAGATTCCGACACATAGATGCCTATTCGCATGTGGTTAAGCATACGAAAGCCATACGTGCTAGAAAAATGTCCGGGAAAAGATCGGAAGAGAAATCTCCCGTCGAACCATCGCGGAAGGAGCCGGCAGAGCCCCTCCGCGATGGCAACGTGTCACGGAGGCGGGCCACCGCGTTGGCTCGTGACACGCTAGGGGCCTATCCAGGCCCCAAGTATATAAATCCCCACTTCCTAGCTTTAATTGGTAAAAGTCATCAAATAATTTAACGTGTAGAACAAGAGAAGATGAAGAGTGATATAAATTATCGTTGATTACGCTGTCAAATGAAGTCCAAATCCAAATTTAACCTCAGTACCGAGGTATTTAGCAGCAGGGAGCATTCCTACGGATTTTGTTTCTCGCGAAATACAAATGCCACAAATTCGAGCTACCGGACTAAGGTAAGTAGAATTGCTCCAAACTAGTGTTAATGTGCTCCTAGCCTTAAAGTGAATACTTCTCCCTTCCCGACTTCCGAAAAAATAGCAAGTTTTTTTGACCGTCTTTTCGATAAGCCTAAGTTTAGGCTATAAATATATCTAAAGTGACATTGTCTTTAAGAATAGTGATGTATTTAGTACTAATTGACGTGTATATGAATGTAGTTGGGAGAAATACTGAGTACGACCGAGCCTCGTTCGACACGATAACTCGAGGTTAAGGTATGTAAAGCCGCTTCCTAAGTAGTTAGTAGCTTTAGCCTTGTAAAATCATGAGGTAAAACTCCGTAATTGAGTTCCCGAGTTGAATGTTGAGAATCGAGTAAGTTCAAGATAACTGCTCATGTTTGCCGTATCGTACTCACTCCGAAAGCTGGGCAAAGCAATGCGCCAAATGGCGAGTTAGCATTCCGCATTCGCATAGCCTATTATATGATTAGCAAGCATGTTGTTAGAATAAAAGATACAGATTTTCATAATAAAGTTAGTAAAGTAAAATTAGATAAAATGCATTTTGGCTGCATTAGCCATTCGTACACGACGTTTTGGCTACGCATTAGCCATTCGACGTATGATATCTGACTGGCGCATTGAGCTATCTCGTACGTATAGTATCTTGGCTACAGATTAGCTTGGCCACGCTAGATAAAGATTACGTATTCAAGATAAAGTAGTAAAGAATCGCATAATACGAAAGAGATCGAATAAGAAACTGTAATCGTATGTTGTTTTTCGGCTTAAAATACGTTTGCTAAATATATGTGCTGATTATTGTTTGTTGAGCACTTGGATGTTGTTGTGAGGGCATCTTAATGGCGTCCTCCCCGCCCTTGGTAATCGTGTCGCCCACCGAGCGGGTGGGCTTACGTCACTCTAAGGAGTGGTACGCCGTCCCCGCTTGGACGGGAGTGGATGGCGCTTTTCTCCATATCAAATGAATGCATTACAATACAAATAGCCTGCTGAAGAAACGCCCAAGGAACAGAGCACAGCTTTCTCGCCACGTGATACAAAGATAGGAGTCCTCCCACTCGCACAATTATTTATATCGGGAGGCTATGGCCGAGCCGGAGACCTGTGGGGCCGCCAGAGGTGCTCCTAGTTAGCGAATGAGCGGGAGGATTTATTTTTGGCTGGTTTTGACCCTAGTAGGGTATATATAGGGGATTTATTTCTGCTTGGCGCCATCCGGCTTATGGGGGTTGGTATTTGATCTTGCTTGCTACTTGTATATCTATTTATGTGCTATATACTAGTTAATGGGACAGCGGTGCCGTCGCGTCTACTGTGTACGCTCCTTCCCTAATGTTACGTGTTCGATCCGGCCCATATCGCTCTTTCGCATTCAGCTATCTCCCCGCTATACGTAATTGCTAGTGATGTTATCTATATTCCGCTATATTCAATTGTTTTGCATACCTCGCACTGGGGCCGCACCGACGCCTATCGGGGCGTTGCATTACTTGGGCCCGCAGTACTCATAGACAAGGAGGCGATCTCTCGTGATTCCAACACTATAGAGTCATCGCCTCCTGGTCATCCGAGCCTGATCCAGAGGTGTAGCTCTTTCCTTTTGTTGTACAAGATAGGCAGGCCTGGGCCCCGTCCCGATCATTTCTGTAACTCATGAGGCTTGCGTATTGTATGTATTTATCTCCTCAGAGCCGGGCTGAGCTTCTGGGCCGTGTGAGGCCGTGCAAACAAGCGCTTGTTTAGCATTCCTGCTTATGTTGGCCATGTGGGGACATAGTTTGATGGCAGTGGTGACCTTGCCCTGGGTCACGTAGTATTCGAAGTAATCTCTATGTTGAGTTTCATGACTAGACAAAGATGGTGGCCTCATATCCGCATAGGTTCCTTGTCAGAAAGATGTTTCTCGGTTAGCTGTTATTACATGCATAGGTGGCTATAGGCCCGCCGGTCAAGGCCGTGTTTACAGCGTTATAGCCCTTTCGTTTCCGTAAAACCAGAATAGAGCTAGCCAGCACCGTATGTGCTTAGGCTCACCCGCTTAGCAGTCCCATGTCCTACTAGGGGCACCAAAAAGCGCTCATACCCCTAAGGCGGGGCGTGACACACGGGGTCACTATCTCCGGCAATTCAATGAGTTTTAACTCCAAGTAGTTCATCAAAATTTCAGGACATCAAAATTCCAGAAGGGTATTCTTCCTTTCTCTTTCTTGCATTTCCTTCAAGGTTAATTTTTTATTTTGGTTACCTCGAGAAGAAGTTGTTTTCATACTCTTCTTCTTCTCAACTTTGTTGGAAACTTACCAGGTGACACATCGTTGTTCATGGATTCTTTGTTGTCGCCCTTGGGTATGAATCGGCTCCATCTACTGGGTCCTTGCTTGTCCTTCCCTTTATGAGGTCAAAAAAGCGCATATCTACTCCATTTCCAAACAGAAGACATGCTCAATTCCATGTCATGAGCACGAGTAGCCAATTCTTCAAAAGACCTCGTTTAATTCCTCGCAAGATGTAGAGAAGTCCCCAAGGCATTTCTTGATACACATCTTGGCTGGGCGTAAGCCGCGCGAGCTCCATCTTGCCAGCTTAAACTTGCATTTCTCCAATGATTGATGAAATCAATGACCGGTTCATCCTTCATTTGCGAGTATTTTGGTGGGAGTTCCACCATGCTCACCATATGCCTCAGGTTGTGTTTGATTAAGGAACTCCCGCTCCAAATTGCCCCCAACTATCGATAGAATTAGGCTCAAGATCCGTGTACCAATCAAAAGAATTCCTTGAGGGAGCTGACAACCGCTAACCAGGTAATCCCCATATGTTCCCGCATTGTTACATGTTTCAATAAAGTGCACAATATGTTGCTTCTCGGTTCCCTTTTTCCTTCAAATTACAAATTTGGGAGGCCGATAACTGGCAGGCATCTTGAGGCTATCAATTCTTGTGGTGTACTCTGCTTTTGCATACATGAGAGAGGACTTGGAAGTGACTTTATAATTATTCTTGATAGTCCCTTATTCTTTATACCCCTTTAATTAACTCCTTCAACTGGTCCAAAGGAAATCATCCCTTCGTAAGAAATCAGGAATTTCTTGGTGGGTGATGTATGTTTTGCAAAAGGCCAGCTTTCTGAACTCGGAGGCTTCAGTGCATGACTAGACTCTCCCTCCACTAGGCCGTCCATCTTGCTCATCAATTTCTCAATCCGAGCATCTTGATTTTGCACATACTTGGTCAGCCTTCAATTACCTGGTCAAGTTCGCTTAGCTGCTGCTTCCTCCAGCACAAGCGCTCTGCTACCATCGCTTGTACGATTGTCGGGGATGCTCTGAGAATAGCACGGATTATCACATAAATTGATCTTGACTCGACTCACCTTATATGGTGTGAGTGGAGAAGACCGACCACTCGAAGTATTATCATCTCCTTCGTAGTAGAAGTTCTTGGATATGTAGAGGCCGCAAGACCGAGTCTTCTTGATTCTCTTAGCAACATTGCCCTTTTCTTTTGATGCTGGTGAGATCTTGTTCCTTGGGGACGTAAGATCCAAAGACCGCAGTTGGTGCAGACGCATACTTGGAGTTCTTTTTGTCCTAGCATGATTGCTTTGCTTCTCGTGACGGGTCCAAAACTTTCAAAAGTAACATCGAGGATGCTTTCCACCAAAGTAGAGAACTTGGAGTTAACAATCTTGGAAGAAGTTGAATTGGAGTTGATCTTCTTGGAAGCCATTTCGATATTTTGATGTTCTTGATCTTTAGAGATTGAAAAGATGAGGTGAGAGGTCGAAATCGTCCCACTGGGTGTGCCAATTTTCAGAGAAATAAGATCTCGCGCCGAAAAAATAATAATCAAGATGGAAAATATCGCAACAATCGTAGTATTTATTATGAATATGAGTGTTACAATCTCTATAAATCCTCCGATTCTTCCTTCTTTTCAAATATAATTCAAGGGCTTTTGAGCTAATCTTGAACTTAGAAGGAATTTGATCTTGACTTGTACTTGAATTCAAGGGCTTTTAAGCTTGATCTTGAATCTGGTGACTTGATTCGTGTTTTCAAGATCTTGAAGCTTGTTTTTTGAATTTTTCACTTGATCTCTAAAACTTGTAGAGAAATATTGGATTGCTTGAATGTTTGTAGCTTGTAGAGAAATTCAGCCGTTGATCCATGAGCTCTCTCTCGACTTCGTTGTTGGAACGGCCCCTTTTCTGAATTATGAACTCCTATTTATATTTGTAGGATGGAAGAGTTGCGATAAGGGATGAACTTCTTTCAACAAATCGATTTAAGTTGACATGGCGATATTTAATCGGGCTCAACATGTCACTTATACACTAACACATTTTTATCGCCTTTTTGATTTGACTGAAGTACGCTGTGTCCTTTTTGACATATGACATGATCCTCTATTGGCTCTTTTCATTTGATCACGCGTGACACGTCATTTGACACGTGACACCAATTTGGGCCTCTAGAAAGATGACATCTTGAGCTCCTTAAAATGGGTTTATCATTTGTAGCCCAATTTGATGGATTAACCCAACAAAATTGGACCATTAATTAAATCCATATTTATTAGACTCAAATGATTAATCCAATTATATTAATTCATAATTTTTTTAATTTTTTTATCTTTTTTGATTTTTTTAATATTTTTAATTTTTGAAAATTTTAATTTATAGTGTTTTTTTTTATTTTTTTAGTTTTTAAAAATGTTAGGATTTAATTTGTTTTTAATATTCAATAATATAAATAATAATTGCAATTTTTTAATCCCTACTATTAGTTTTCACGTTAATTGAGAGAAAAGAAAAAATGCTTTGAAGCAAAAATACAAGTAGTCCAAAATTACCATAGGCCAAAAATTACTCGCAAACTCACACAATTGAGAAAATAGCCAAATGCCTCCTTAATCTATTACTCATTTTCAACTACACACCTATACTTTACGGGGGTCCTATACCCCCCGAACATTTTATTTCGATATTACCTAATCCTTAAATGTTGACCTGTCATAGAAGACCAAATATATATACTCGTTTGTATGCACGCGTCGGCCCCACCGTTTCACTTTTATTTTTCCTCTAGTCGACTCTTAAATTAACCAAACTCCTCTCTCTCATTCAAATATAACCTAATTTCTTATTTTCTCTCCTCTTTACCTCAATCTTCTCTTTCATTATTCATTGTGTATGCATTTTTTGACGAGTTTAATTTGCTTTGAAAGTCTATTTACTAGCTATTCGCCTAGTTCTCTGAGTAAAGGTTAGTAATTTAACATTTAATTCGAGTTTGTGTTTGATTAGGATTAGGGTTATTTTGAGTTGGTGTTAATTCCAAAAAATTAAGAACAAAAATGTGTAAATAGCATGTGCGTAAGCACATCATGATGTTTCATTGTTCAATTCTAGAGAATTCTATTATATTTTGTTGATATTGTCATGAAATTAGATTTTTCCTTTTTTGTTCTGTCGCGCCCCATTTACTCTCGCGAAAAACAATCCTCAACATATGACAACTCTTGAACGATTATTAAGGAAGAGTCGCCACCTAACGAATTATGGTGCGTAAGGGCACCCGACTAAACTAATTAACAAGAAAACCTGCTAACTAGTCTACACCACTGCAGATTGGGTATGGGTCTGCTACTCTCAAAAGGAAGGTGTTAGACACCTTTTTTGAGGTCCACAACTGTGGGTACCTTCCGATTCATTATTATGCGGGGATTAACTAGGAGCAAATGTGCCAATTATTTTATTAAACTAGCTTAACTATATGAAAAGAAAAATATTATATTAAAATGATAGTGTAAGACCAAATGATAAGTTATTAACTTAATTTCATAGTAATTAAGCATAAGGTTTATATAAAGACTCAAACATGACTTAAATTAATTTAATAGTTAACATAAAACTTATGTGATAAGATAATGCAAACTTATTAACATGAAATATAATATTTTAAAAATATTTAAAAAGACAAGATACTTAAATTGACTTTTATTACAATCAAAATAAAATAAACATAAATTAAATTATTTACCGAATTAATGCGAAACTATGCGACAAAAATAATAATTACTATTTCTAATAAAATCTATTTTAAGATAAATGAGTATCAAGTTAAATTAATACACTAAGTAATATAAAAGTTAAGTGATAAAAATTACCAATTTATTTTTTAAACATAAAAATATTTTTATTCAAAGGAGGAAGTAAGTTACATATTTTAAACTATTTTAAAATGATACTAAGTGCTTAAGGAAATGTTGAATTATTTATTAGATTCATGATAAATAAAAGAAAGAATATCATTAATTAAAAGAGCCAAGATATTCAGACAAGCAATATAGTAGTAGTAGTAAGTAGTAACTAACAATAATAGATAATAATAATAATGATAATAATAATAATACAATGATAATAATAATAATGATAATAATAATAATAATCATAATAATGATAATAATAATAATAATAATAATAATAATAATAATAGTAATAGTAATAGTAGGCTTTGTCAGATCTCGAGTTACACCGACTTGTAAAATAACCTCTAAAACCGTAGGAAACCCAGTGTTCTCAATGGTCCTGGTCAAAATGGTAATGGTGCATGCAATAGATTAAGTTAAGAAGTGGAATACAATCACAAGATGAAATATTATCAAAATATTCTACTTATAAAAACGTAGAAAAGATGAGTATGATATGCCTCGTAATTTAGATCTCCTTAATAAAATGGACGATTCCTAAGATTCAACCCAACATTAATATATCGATGGACATCTTTGAAAAACTTGGTTTTAAACAAATTGTTAAAACAATAGAAGAAACCATTACCGTTGATTTCCGATCATGGAACTTTTCTTTTCGTTTATTAAAATGAAAGTGATTTTGCCCCTTATAGGAAAAAAATTATAGGTTTATGTATTGGTTTAATATTAAGTTCGTTTTTAAGCCCTTACTTTAAGAGGCTTACCAGAGAGTTTTAGAGTGGGTGGGAAAACACCGGCTTCCGTAGACGGGTAGAAATAAAAATTGGAAAAAAAAATTCACAGTGGAACCGTCTGCACGCCTTAGCTTATGGTCCCGTTTTATTTTAATGCTTATCCTAATTTGCAAATTTCTTTAAATGATGAAAATTCTTTAGATACTTTAATATTAAGTATTAAGTTACATGGTTATGATTATATGCCCGGCATGTGGCGTAGGTTATATGTATCTGGGCGATCGTATTTATTATAAACCTTATACACATTAAACTTGGCCAGTGTAAAATAATGGATTTTAAAAATGAACTATTTTGATTGAAACAAACTTTTAGTAGGTCAAAAATTATAACTAAAGACCTATAAAGTGGGATGAAATTGATTCCAAAAGAATGGATAATTGAAGAAGCTACCGCATGTAAATAATATTTCTTCGCATATTTCAAATTGAACAAACCTCTGATGGAAACTAATTCGCTTTTTTGATAATAATGAAGAACTGGTTGAATCCGTTGATGATATGGCAATACCTTCAAGAATGCTTAGATCTAATTCTTATATGCCTAAATGTAACTCTTTTTATACCTCTACCGCCGATTATATCAGAGATCTACCATCTAGAGCATCAAGTTCTCAAATCAGAGAAGAAGATCCTTCTAGATCTCGATAGATCTCGATTTTCAGAAAATGATCATGTTGATAATATCAAAATTGAAAATCACATTGTAACTCCTGATATGGATCCTACTCCTTCCCTCGATATGGATTTTCCAACCGGTTTATATGGATCAAAAGACTAAACTTGATTTTTCACCAGATCTCCAATAAGGAAAAGATCCAACAAGAATTTTTCAACCTAAATGGGAGCCTTTTCAAAATTTGCTCCTTAAAAGTTTTGATAAAAAACCCAAAGAAAGTTTTTTCAAGAAGATTTTTATAATGTATCATTCCTTCTAAGAGTAAAAGCCATAGCTTTGTCCCGTGGTGACTAAATACGTTTATGAATATAGAAATGTTAGAACATGATTATAAGCTTCGCCCACCACCGCAACAATCTTTTTCAAATTGAAAAGGAGAATAAAGTTGTTTATTTTACAAATTTTTGCGGATTTAGATAATGAAACCGCCTTAATTATCGCTTGTGTAATATATTCTACCAAACTTTGATTAGGCGTAATAATTAAAAATGTTTATGTGAGTATTTTAGGAGCATATTCTCTCTTACATGAGAAGATTGACGCTTATAAGGCGATCTCAAGCAAAGGAAAGAATAGCCGAAAAAAGAGGTTATACCTAAAGCTACTCCTAGTACAACCTCCAGAGGTAAGGGACTTTAGATTTGGTAATATGGCTGATCTAGAGACCTTATTAGAAAGTTAAGTTTAAAGGATTAAAACCTCCAAATTTTTTTAAATTTAGAACAAGGACCTTCTAATGACAGATGAAAAAGATATTTCAAAAGATGAGATTAATAAAATCTCATAAAAGCATGCTAGGAAGCCAATACAAAGAATGTACTATTATCCTAGACCGAATTCCTCAGAATGTTTTATTAGAAGAACAAGAAACGTATATCTCTATCAGCTATAGTGGAAATGAGATATATGAATGGAATATTGATGGTTATACTGGCGTACAAATTTATACACTCATGCATAGAATTTTAATGTTCAGCATCAGTTTTGTAAGGCAAATGGTAATATCGAAAAATAAGACTGCTAACATGATTATAGCAGGATTTACAAGACAACTTAAAGGATGGTGGGATAATTACTCACCGAAAGCCGCAGAATGGCAATCCTAATGTCACAAAGGGAAGGAGATACATCGTAACCCAATATAAGATATCGATCCTTACAATTATAGAACATTTTTCTGGAATGTGGTTAGATAATAGCGAGACCATTAGGACTATGCTCCAAAACCTTAGGTGAAAAACCTTAACATCCTTCAGATGGTATAAAGATGTATTTTTATCAAGAGTAATGGAACTTCCTGAGTGTAATAACCCTCATTGGAAATCCAAATTCATAGATGGACTCTACTTTATTTGGCGTGTAGTATGGTTAGAAACCTTTAGGGGAGATAGGGTCAAGTATAAATTATGAAGATTATACGTATGGAAAATTAATAAGTGTCTCAGACACAGAAGGCTTATCCTTCGTAATGAGATAAGGTTAAACCAAAGAAAAAGAAAAGATATCATCTTAATGAGAAACGACAATCGGGAGAATTTTGTGAACAATTATAATCGATATGCCGTGAACCAAGAAGCCTCATAGGCAAAAGGGAAGTAAAGAAAAGGAAGAAAAATACGTAAGAAGGTCTTATAGACCAGGAAGAAAAGAAAAAACATGAATGGAGAAGCGTGAAAAAGGAAAAAGAATTATAAGGAGTCAAATTTCTGAAAAATAAGAAACCGATGTTTGTTATAAATGTGGAAGAATTGGCCTCTATGCAAGAGATTGTAAGGTCAAAGATAAGTGAGACAAGAGTCTTGACCTAGAAGATAATATCAAAGATTCTCTATGCAAGATTTTATTAAATTCTTCACCTATACTCGGAGATGAACATTCATATATTGAATCTTCAACAAGTGAGGATTTAAAGGTTCTACATGATGAAGATTATATAAGTTCATCAAGAAGACTGCTACCGTGTCAAATGGGACAACCTTGCGAAAATAAGGACAAGGAAGATGAATTCTATTAATTATATTCGCAGAAGGTAAAGATTTGAATATAAATGTCCTGACAAGTGATAACTTGGTAGAAATTCTTAAGGCAATTGATGATCCCAATTTAAGATCTCGCATTATTGATAAGATTGGAAATACCCAAGCTTCTACTAGTAATAAATTAATACTTTAAAGGGAATTACCCTCCGCAAATAGCGGGTATAATGCATTGAGGTGAAGAAGGACACAAACCCAAAGGGAAGGTCCCAAAAGAATAATATGCCTACTACAATTCAAGATCTCGCGTAAGAAATGGGAATCTCAAAAAGGAAATTTACTCTTTAAAAATCATAATATGGCTCTTGATGAAAGAATTGCTTTAATAGAAGCTACAGAAGTTTATAAACATCCTGGAAAACAAGTTTTAAATGAAAGTTGTCCTATTATTTCAAACAATTTTCAAAAATGATTTTTTCGTGAAATACCTCCCAAGAAAAAGATTCTTTTCTAGAAACTATTGAATTAATCACGTCATAAACCCATCGCAAAGTTACTATTCTTATTGATTATAATCTAAAGAAAGATTTTCGCTTTAATTGATAGTGGAGCGGATTTAAACCGTATACAAGAAGGGCTAATACCTTTCCGTGTATTTTCATAAACTACTATAGCGTCTTAAATGCCAATGACAAAAGATGGGTATATTAATTATAAATTACCCAAAGCTTATATTTGTACAAATAATATTTGTATTGCAGAGTCATTTGTACTTGTTAAAAACATCTCAAATGAGGTAATATTAGGTATACCTTTTTTCTGGCATATTTATCCAATTACCGACGGGGATGAAACCTAATAACCGGTACTTTTTGAAAAGAAAGAAATAAGAATTCGATTTTATATCGCAACCTTTTCTAAATATGTTAATAATATTAAAGATATGATTTCCTCAAAATAAAACAAATTGATTTTTTAAAAAATGAAATTTGTAGTATTACTATAGAAGAAACTCTTCAAAACTCTAAAATAAAAGAAAAAATAGAGATTTTGAAAATCGCTTTCTCTCCAAATTTGTGGAGATCACCCGAATATATTTTGGGAAAGGAAAAAGCATGTTGTAAGTCTTCCTTATGAAGAAAATTTTTCTGAGGATAATATTCCTACTAAGGCAAGGCCATGCCAAATGAATTCGTAATATCCGATTTATGTAAACAAGAAATTGATAATTTGCTACAAAAGGGCTTAATAAGACCTCAAAGTCCCAATGGTCCCCAGACGCTCTTCTATGTTAATAAACAAGCAGAGCAGAAAGAGGGGTACCAAGATTAGTAATAAATTATAAACCCCTAAATAAAGTTTTAAAATGGATCGTATATCAATTCCTAATAAAAGGATTTATTGGATAGATTACATGATGCTATCATATTTTCAAAATTTGATTTAAAGTCCGGATACCGGCAAATCCAAATCTCGAAAAGATAGATACAAAACAGCTTTTAATGTTCCAATGGACAATACGAATGGAATGTAATGCCATTTGGATTGAAAAATGCCCCATCGACTCCCCAAAAATCATGGAATGATATTTTTTAACTCTTTCAACAATTTTTATTATTGCTTTATATAGGATGATATCCTTGTATTCTCCAAACTTTTAGAAATGCATTTTAAACATCTTGATTTATTTAAGAAAACTATTATTCAAAATGGTTTGGTAATATCTAAAATCGTAAAATGCATATTTTTCGGGACAAATGTCGATTTTTGGGTCACAATATAGAAAAAGAAAAAATTATTCTATTCATAGAAGTATTGAATTTGCATCAAAAATTCTCGATGAGATTACCGATAAAACCCAGCTTCCAAAGATTTAGGAAGCTTGAATTATATTTCACCTTTTATAAAGGATCTATCCAAAGATACAAAGCCGATATTATATGATCGTCTCGAAGAAAACTCCTAAAGCTCCGGACCGCAAATCATACAAACGCAGCAAAAATATAAAAGCTAAGGTTAATAACCTACCATGCCTTACTTTTCGGGGCAAACCCAAATTGGGGGAAAATTGTAGAAACAGACGCCTCTCGATATTGGCTATGGGGAATTTAAGACAAATTTCGTATACGAAACAAGAATATCTTGTTCAATTCTATTCTCGAAATGACTAATAGTCAAAAAGAATTATGCTACGTTAGCTAAAGAAATTTTAGCTATAGTTAAATGTGTACTAAAATTCCAAGGAGATTTATACAATCAAAAGTTCATAATAAAGACTGATTGCCAAGCAAACAAGATTATCTTTAATAAAGATGTTAAACATGATGTTTCTAAACAAGATGTTTGCAAGGTGGCAAGCTTACTAGCTCCTTTTTAATTTTGATATACAATATAAAAGGGTTCGGAGACACCGCTCGATTTTCTTACTAGGAGAATATATTAGCTAATAGCTTTGATTTTGTATCGTACTATGCGGCCACAAGGTGGTTTCTTCCTCTAATAGAGGAAGAGGGAGAGGAAGAGGAGGGAGCTCGGGCCACAGAGATAATATTCTTGCTCAAATTGGAAATCAGCGCTGGTTAGCCGCAAATATTACAAACTAATTTTTAGCTTGAGCAAGCACTTCGACCGAATATCGTGAGTAAGTGCTAAATAACCAATTATACCAACAATTTATGGATTTTATACTCCCAAAGAGTCAGTAAGGGGATGCTCCACCTTCATACTATAAGAATAAATGAAGAAGTTAATGAAGCCGCGTAAAACATATGAAAAGAATGAAAATCGAGGTAATATTCCTCATAGAACCAAGGGATTTGCAATGGAAAGATGACTCGCGTATAATGCAAGCAATTCGTGATACAAAGATCATATGTCATGCTCCTTACATACAAATACCGTATGCATTATGAGAATATACTCATCTATGGGGCCACTGAATTCCAACATTTTTACTCCTCCAATACTAGAAAAGTTTATAACTTTTCAAATTCATTATAAAGAAGATTGTCACCCCTAAGAACGGGGAATTAGCAATTCATGAGATAGAGAATATAATCACTGAACAAGTAAAAGTAAAGTTTAATTATTGGGACTATATTGATGGCTTTAATAAAGCTTTGCTATATGAGAATGCTAATAAGAAGCATTCATGGTTCATAAAAATCTGCTCTAATAATTTTAAAAACTAGATATCAAATTGGTTTGGAAAATGGTGGACTTTATATGGTCCAAGTATTAACATTTTACCGTGATGAGTTCAAAAGTTTATATGCCGAATGGGTGGATATTTCACCTAAATTGTTAAAGCTGCGTAAAAGAAGACATATATTTTGAAGGAATATCCTCAATGTATTTCTTTATTGAATTTTCACCCGTGATTATGAAATGGACGATTGAAGTTCAAAACACGAAGAAGGATTTCCATGCCTCGAAAAGAATTTTTATACAAAAATTGAGTAAATTACTCCACAAAGACGCAAAGGAAAAAATCCCCTGACAAGAGTTAATAGACTCCATCAAAATTCCATCGAACAGAAGGAAGCAATCCCGCATTATAATGTAAAAGGAGGAAATGAGCCCTTTCAAACAAATCTCTGTGAAAATTAAAAATGAAGAAAGGAGCGATTTCCAAAACGTAGCCGATTGCTTCATACATGCAAGAAGTTAAAAAGGACTTAAGTAAAAATCTAGGGATGGAATTTCCTGCATAATATGTTCATAGCCACTTCTTCAAATGAAGAAGAAGAAAACCTGCCTAAAGGAGAATCCCAAAGTGTTCATAGCACCGAGGAAATGGACAGAGAATTATTCCTCAAAAATTCGTAAATCATACATAAGAATCTTCCACGTCAAAAGATGGACATATGGAAAAATAAAGGAAGGAGAAGATGACAAGAAGAAGACAACCAACTTTATAAAAGTTGGAAAAATACAAGAAGAAGATAATCAACTTTATAAAAGTTGAAAAAATATGTAAGCCTTTAATAAAGCAAGCAGGACCCCATGCCTGGGTGAATTATTTAAAATGATGTAAGCAATGATGTATGCTATTTTAATTTTCTCATTGATCCAAACCTATATAAGGATCACTTTGTTTAGAAGGGAAGCAAAGCCACAACTAACCCTACTTTGTATTCTCTCATATCTTCTCTTGTAAATCTTTATTCTGTGAAATAAAAAGAGTCGTAAAATTCCTCCACTTCGAGATTGGAGTCATCATTTAAGGTATTATTATTATTATTCTGGAATATCTTATTTTTAATTCTTTCAATATCTTATTAGCCTAAATGAAAGGCTAAACACCCAAGTTGGACTAATAACACACTAGACATCCGTAATATGGAAACGATCCCCCTTCATCGTGGGAAAGTTTCATCTCTAGAATTCCGGTGTCGAGCTCGAGGTAGAGTTACTGTAGCTCCGATAATGATAGGCCTCGGCAAGGCGCATGGTAACCCCGCCGTGAGCCCGTGTTAGCCGTGAGAAAGGCGTTGTTAGGGCGCGAGGGGTGAGTTTAGGCTTTGTCATCCGAGTTACACCGACTTGTAAAATAACCTCTAAACCGTAAAGTCCCCGCTTAAGCCACCGAAGCGAACTCAAGTCTCAAAATAATAATAATAATAATAATAATAATAATAGTAAGAATAATAATAATAACACTAATATAATAATAGTAATAGTAATAATAATAATAATAGTAATACTAATAGTAATACTAATAGTAATAGTAATAGTAATAGTAATAGTAATAATAATTGTAATAATAATAATTATAATAGTAATAATAATAATAATAATAATTTTTATAATAATATAATAATAATTTTATAATAATCTTTCAAGAGAAAACAAGGTCACCGCTTTTGTCCCATGGTTTATGGCTAAATATATTTATGATTATATTATAATGTTAGAGTATGATTATAAGCTCTCAAATGGTACAATCACCAAATCAATTTTACTTCCGCAACAATCTTCTCAAAATGAAAAAGGTGATAAAACTGCTCATTTTACAAATTTCTCATGGATATGATGGATAATGATACCGCATTAATCACCGCTAAACATATATTCAAAATGCATTGATTGTGCGTAATAATTATACAAACATTTATGTAAGTATTTTGGGAGAACATATTCTCTTTACATGAGAAAATTGATAATCCGTGTACAAAAATTCAAGAATGGAAGGATATTCAAGGAAAAGAGGTGATACCTAAAAGCTACTCCTAGTATCCAACCCCTCCAAAGGTAAGGATTTTAGGTTTGGAATATGGCGTACCTAGAGACCTTATTAGAAAAGAAGTTTAAGGGATTAAATCTTCAACCTTTGAACCTAGAAGAAGGTACTTCTACCAATAAATGGAATGATATTTCAAAAGACTGGATTAATCAAATCTCGTAGAAGCATACTAGGAAGCCGCACAAAGGATGTACTATTATCCTAGGCCAATCCCTTTTCAAGATGTTCTATTGGAAGAACAGAAACTTATATCTCTAATAGTTACAAGTGGAAATTAGATCTATGAATGGAATATTGATGGTTATACCTGGGAGTAGACAAATTTATACACCGATGCATAGAATATTGATTTTCGCATCGTCTCCGTAAGGCAAATGGTAATATCAAAGTAAGACTCAAGAATATGATTATAGCAGATTTATTGGACAACTTAAAGGATGGTGGACAATTATCTCACCGGTCCGTAGAATGACAATCTTGAATGCCGTCAAGAGTGAAGGATATACAACAAAATCGAATATAGTGTATTCTTTAATTCTTACTATTATAGAATATTTTTTTGGAAGGTGGTCCGATAATAGAGACCATTGTGTGACTATGTCTAAAACCTTAGGTGTAAAACCTTGACATCCTTTAGATGGTATAAGGATGTATTTCTCTCGTCCAGGTAATGGAACTCCCCGAGCGAATAACCCTCATTGGAAGCTTAGGGCTCTATAGACTGCTTCCCACCTTATTTGCAAAAAGGATTAGCAAAGCCTCGTAGAGACGGTATAAGTATAAATTATGAAGCTTACACATATGGAAAATTTATAAGTGTATGTACCCAAGAAGGGTTATCCTTATGTAATGAGATAAAAATGAATCAACAGGTGAAAAGGTACCATCTTAATGAAAAAACAACAATTGGGGGAATTTTGTGAACAATTCCGCAATTGAAATACCCTGAGCCTCCGTGAAGTGTCATAGACAAAAGGGGAAGGAGAAAGTTAAAGAAAAATATAAAAAGAGGTCTTATAGGCCCGACAGAAAGGAAAACGCTTAGAAAACGTGAAAAGGAAAAATAAATATAAGGAATTGGAATTTCTTCGAAAATAATAGATCCAATGCATGTCACAAATGTTGAAGAATAGGTCATTATAAAAGACTCCAAGGTCAAGAATAAAGAAGATTAAGAGTCTTGACCTAGAAGATATAAATATCAAGATTCATTATGCAAAATTTTATTTAACTCTTCACCAGAATTTCTTGGATCGCAACATTTGAATGGGAAGAATTCTCAAATGCTGCAGAAGATTTAAGAGTTCTTCATGATGAAAAAATTATGTAAGTTCGTCTCAAGAGGAATGTTTGCCATGTCAAATTGACAAATTCTTGTGAAGATAAGGACAAGGATGAATTTTACCACTTATACTCCGCCTTAAAGACTTAAATATAAATGTCTCTGACAAGTGACAATCGATGGAAATTCTCAAAGCAATTGATGATCCCAACTTAAGATCTCGTATTATTGATAAGATTGGAAATACCCAAGCCTCTACAAGTAATACCAATACTTCTAAGGGAATTACCTCTCCAAATAAAGGTTATACCATGATCGAGGTAATAAGACAAGCCAAAGAAAGATCCCAAAGGAATAATACAATCCTTGATGAAAGGATATCTTTGATAGAAGGAGCAGAGGAGGTTCGTAAGCACCCTGAAAAACAAGTTTTAATTGAAAATTTTCCAATTATTCAAATACTTTTCAAAATGATGTTCAGGAGATTTATCCAAGAGAAAAGAATCATTCTTGGGAACAATTGAGTTAATCACAGTTCATAAACCTATTACAAAAATAACTATTTTTATTGATTATAAATTTAAAAAAGATTTTACCGTTTTAATTGATAAATGGGTAGCCGATTTTAAACCGTATACAAGAAGGATTAACACCTGTGCCTCGTAACTACGTGACAATGTAGGATATATTCATGCTTAACCCTATGGGATCTCACTCCATGTCATATTCCTTTTCCTCGACAAGCCAGACGACTCGCCACTTAAGCGAGATACTGGGGCATCATGTAAGCGCTATCATGATGGTGTTGGTTATGATGAATCCTCCTGCAGTTCCTTATGATTTATGCATGTTTATGATTATGATAATTTCGCTCAAGTTATGTTTTAAAATATTTCTCCTATATGTCTCATTTATGAATGGTTTTGAAAGCCTTGAGGCCTCATGTTGAAATTATGATTAGGTGCCATGCCATGTTGAAACGTCCTACTCTCGTGAACACTTAATGCATTTTATTAGCTTGTTTTACTTACCTACATACTCAGTTCATTCAAAGTACTAACCACATACTCTATGCTATATCATTTCATGATATAAGTTCAAGCGACGTACCTCGCCCGCGCTATTAGCCCTAATACTCCCATATCATCCCGCCAATCCTCGCTTGGAGAGTCCTCATCCTCTAAGGACATTCTTTTAGTTATGTTGTTATGTCATTTTAGTTTTAGACTTAGTGGATTAGTTGTCCTATCGCATATCTATGACTAGAGGCTTTCCAGTAGTCACGATTGGTTGACTCAATTGTTGTTATGCGTCACTCTTGCTTTCTATATTATGTTTTATATTCTTCTACGTATTCATGCTGTGAAAGTTAGAATTTATTTTCTTTTAGTCGCAAAGTATTGAATTTCTTTGAATATACCATAGGTTAGCTTGGAGTCACTATGGCTCTGTGTCCCGTGTCTCCTTGCCCTCGAGTCCATGTCGGTCGTGACACCTATGAATTCATCATCGACTGCCATAAGAGGCTTCATAAGGTAACATGTGTGGATAAACGTGGTATGGAGTTTGTTACTTTTTTGTTTATGGGGAATGCTAAGCTCTATGGAGGGCATTTGTGGTGTGTAGACCGACGTGATCACTCGTCATCGACATGGACTCCGCCTCTACTCCACTTTCTGGAGAAGTATGTACCTCGCACCTTGCGAGATTAGAGGTGCATGATGAGTTCACCAAGATTGAGAAGGCACCTCCTTAGTTGTAGCCTATGAGGTCCATTTTCACTGCTATCCGTATGCTTTACATTACCGCTTTCATAAAAGAGGAGAGAATCGACGATTTCAGGAAGGATTTGAACGTGGACTAGAGTTGTATCTTTGCAACATGGTCTCATCGTGTTAGACTTTGCAGGAGGTGGTTGAGCATGTTAAGAATGTAGAGGGGGTTAAATAGGATAGATATGCGAAGAATACTTAATAAAGGAAGTCCTGCAAGGGGGCAAATTTTTTAGTAGCTCTTTTCTTCAAGGTCCTAGCTCCTCAAGGGTACTGGACGCCTCATTCAATCGATACGCATATCAACCGGGGGTTCTCTCATAGGGACCAAAGTGGAATGCACATCGAAGTACACAGAGGTGCAAAGGTGACTTGTTCAAATTTTGGGGTTCGTCTATCACTTCGATCCAACATCGATGCCTATGCTAGATAAGGTCCGCCATGAGTATGGCGCAGTTTGGTCACACTGGGAGGTGGTGTCCTAGGTTCTGATAGAGTGGGAAACTTGGTTCCGCCGTAAGAATGCATTTTTTGAGCCTCGATTGTAACCAAAACAGGGAGGTAGTGCTTTCAAGTAAAGATCACCATCAACTTGGGCCGAGAGGATATTAAACAAGTGTAGAGGCAGGGCCCATCTTCGCGCAGGAGGTGCCCATACTACAAGAGGTAAGGCGAAGACCGAGCAAAGGTGGTACATGTACCGATAAGTGGTGGGTCACAAGCGGCAGACAACCGAGCTCACTTCTATGCATTTCAGGGAAGACCCGAGGCACATACTTTAGATGCAATATCACGCTTACTATTCTTATATGTGATCACACGGATAATGCTTATTTGATTCGTTCTATCTTCTCGTATATGTCTCGGTTTTGGTTTGAACCTTATTTGTCAGCGTGCTTGATACTTCGATTCATGTTTCTACTCCTACTGGGTGGTCATACGCTTGCTGATACAATTATGATCCCCCAAATCCCTAAGATCGACCCGAGGGTTGAAACGACAAAATAGAATTTTCTACACCAGGTCACGGGACGAGTTATACCGTGACTCGTGAGGTGCACTATGAGCTGTTAAGTGTCTCAAAGGGGAGTGGAGGGTGGATCGGGTTGGATTTTATGTTTGAGAGTTGACCACGGGTGATACCATGAGTCGTGGTCATCACCATGAGTTGTCATGTTATCTGTGGTTACAAGTTGATTTAGAGGTTGGAAGTTTGGACAGTGCTCCTAACGGCAAGTCACCATGAAGCTCCTAGTACACCACGAGTCATGATGTCCCTGGGTGACCTGTAGAGATGAAGTTCTAGTCCTGCACCGGGAGATGACCATGAGTCGTGGGCCGCGGGCGACAAGTCGTCCGTCCTCGTTGCACCGGAGGTGAGTATTTTTTTTGTGAATTTATTAAGGATTTTCCGTAATTCCTAAGTTTTTAAGACCTATACTACATCGTTTTTAAGCTCGTAAAAGGATGTTTTAAGAAGGTTAAGCTCATTCTAGCCTATTTCCCTCCATGCATGCAAGTCTAGAAGCTCCTAATGGGTTATCAAGCTTAGATTCATCAAGTTCTTTCCCAAAATCCTTTGGGTTCTAGCAAGGTTTTATAAATCATATTCTCCTGTGTATGTAGGGTTAAGGAATGGGTGTATTCATTCACACCCATGCCCAATCCTCTTCAATTTCATGAGAAATTCTGGGCTTGATGAATCTATGGGGTTTTAACTCAACATGGACTTCCAAGTATCAATCATGAAAAGTATGATCTATACACGTTTATAATGTTTAATTATGATTCATGGGCATATTTTACAATATTTTCAATTACAAATTATGTTTTCATGTTTTTACAAATTATGATGCCCGTCCATGGAAGTTCATGAAAGTTAAGAGATTTATGATAGAGGCAGAGTGGTTCAAGTATGATTTCGAATTCTCTACCCATGTCCATGTTCATGTTTTTGAATGATCAAGCATATTTCAAGCATGTTTAAGTATTTAGCAAGACCATATGATCAAGTATGTTTCATTTTTTATCTAAATTTCATGTTATTAGCTTACCACATGATTTTGAGTCTCAGACTTACCTGCGTTTTAATCTGTGGTATGGTTTGAGTCAAGGCTCCTCATGTTATGATTTCAAATTACGATGTAGGTTGGGTGATTTAGCTTTGTCACTAGATTTACGGTCTTTATTCGTTGAAAAATAATGGAGAGCATATGCATGTTTTTGGGAGTAGTGTCTAGCACCGAGTAGGCTTAGGGTCAACAGCCTCTATGCCTCGTAACTACATGCCAACGTAGGTATGTTCGATTATCTGGGACCTCCTCACAGCTCCCGCCCCCAAAGGGCCTACGCCTTGATATTGATATCATGGTAGCGTCCATAGCCCCGAAAAGGCTTTGGACGACTCTACCGTCACCACCCGAACGGAGGCCCGATCGTAGACACCGAACAAGGGACCCCGAGAGACCCCAAGTTGACCCATGACATAAGAATACAACCAACTCATTAAACAAACCGAAGAAAACATCAATATAATCTCAGCTTTAAGTCTAATTTAACATCACGCCGACAATATCCGGGCTAACAAATACATAACTTTGAAGAGCCTCTAGTTCGACAAGTTGATGGGATAAGACCCCAACTAACTCAACAATACTAAAACCGGAAATACATAAGGGAAAATGATACTAGTCCTCGAAGGATGAGGACTCACCAATTCGAGTAGATACTAACTCCGAAAGCCGTCTAAGAGCGGCCAAGCCGCGAGCCTGGTCCTATATCATGAAAAGATAAAATATAGAAAGTATACGGCCAGTACGTGGAATGTATCGCGTACGCAAGGTAAGTAAAGCCGCGTCAAGTAATATAAATCATTTAAAACATTTTCATAACATATCATAAGCTTTCAAGTCTCGAGAAGAAGGGATGCATGCATTCATTCTCAAATCAAAATCTTATTATGACATGACCATGCATAGCTTTATAGCATCATGATCAATCGAATAACTCAAAGTTGAAACATAACATTTATGATGAAAGCCGAACAATGAGTCAAACCTTGATTTTAGAACATGCATGTGAGAAGTAATCACCATGAGTAATGAATATGCAAATCTGAATAATATAGACAACAAGACTCGTCACTTAACCGATACCACGATAGAGCTTACGTCCCAACTATCACACTAAGTGGGTAGAGCCATCCATAACCTTGCTAGGCTACGGGCGATACCATGATATCGATATCAAGCTCAAGGGACAATAGGGACTCGTGGAATACTCACAAGGGAGGTCCTAATAATATAATAGCATCATCCTTATGTTGGCGCGCAGTCAGCATAGGGTGATTGGACCCTTAGCCCGCTCTAAGTGCTAGAATCTTTCCCCAAAGAAAACATGCAATGCTCTCTATATCGTATATAACGAAGCTCAATATCATCTATTGATGAAGCTCAAGATAAAATCATGCATAACTCAACATCCTATGTAACGAAGATCAACATTGTCTTTCGACAAAGCTCAATAATGAAATCATGCATAGACTCGACATCATATGAAAACGAAGCTCAACATTGTCCTTTGACAAAGATCAATAATGACATACATCTCAATTATGAACTTATGCATACGGTGAAGCTTTAATTTGAAACATACCATAAGCTAATAATATAAAATTTGGGAGACTTCACTCCAAACAATGGTGTTTATTTCCTCGGGAAAATCATCATTTTAAATCAACACGTGGTCATTGCCCGAAGCTTTACCATACTTGGATCTATTCAATTCATTTTGAAAATAATATCATAATCATGGGTAGCTTTAGAAACATGCTTTTCATCATCAAATCTCATCATCATCATACATTCATCATTATTCTCTTCTTTCATGAACTCCTCATCCATGGGAATTTAATTTTTACAATTTTTAGAAAAACATAATTTGGATCGAAACAATTTAAAATCGCCCAAATTTCTTCCACACCACTCGCATAAATATAATCTAATCATACCCATATATATAGATTGAAGAATTATGCAATTCATCAAAACCCCATACTTGATCATAGGTAATTTTCATCATTTGATAGAAATTGGGCAATGAAAGTGTGGAATAAGATAGCCACTCATAATCCTACATACCTGAAGGGACATGATTTTACCACTTCTCTAATTGTCCAAGATGAGATTCCAATGAAAGGCTTCAAAACTTGCTCTAAATCCTCTTTTCAAGCTCTCAAGTTAGCATGCATGGAATGAAATAACTTAGATAGGTTTTCCCTTCCCTTAAACCCACCGAAACGTGCCTAAACAACATAGTATATGCCCCTAGAACTTAGGAAATGACATAAATAACCTTAATCAATTCACAAAAAATTGCTCACTCGGACCAAACAACGATGACAAGATTTATGTCGCTGGAGGACACCACAACCCGTGGTATCCGTCCGTGCTATGCAATCGCCGAGACTTTCCTTTGATCTAAACAATGGACGAACAAGATGACTCATCCTTTCGTACAACGAATCGTTACATCAACCGCTTTTGCCCTTCACACAATTTGAACCGCCCACATTTAGCCTCATCACGACTCATGGTTTCATCCAATGAGTCATGATTCATCCGTCACATACACCGGAAATTCTTGCAACCCAACAATGATCGGTAACAATGAGTTGTTACACTCTCACAACGAGTCATTTGGAAGACCCGTTGTACGCCTTCGCCAAGTCCATCTCTTACCACGACAACAAATGATGACTCACAAGCTTTTACAATGAGTCATTACATAAAATCGTTATCCCACTCAAGTACCCGAACACTAACGCACGATTGCTCACAACGGCTCATGGTTTGAAACTACGAGTCGTTACTCCACTCGCCCCGTGCTATTTTTTTTTCCAGCTTCGCAGATTTCCATTTAACTCCTGTCTTATTCTTAAAGACCTCTCGGGGGTATTACAATATCTTCCCCTTGGGAACATTCGTCCTCGAATGTTGGAAACAACAAGAAAACAGAAACATGCAATTTTCATAATCAAATACTGATCACTTACACCGAAAACTAGCGGAATGACTACCTCCGAAAACTACATAACAACCGACTCGACATCACATACATATATCATATCATAAATCAAACTTGTGCACATGATCAACATGGAAAAACTAATTAGGAGAATTAAAGCAAAACTTGTACCTCAAACCGAAACTAAGCCCGTTCTATGCAATTCTTTCCAATTTTAGCGCTTATCAACTTTTAACTTTCTGCATATTCTTAGGCACCTCCCGCATATTACAATATCTCCTCCTTGGAAAAATTGGCCCTCGAATGTTGGAAACAAGTAAAGAAAGCGTAAAACATGCAATTATCACAATCAAATATTGAACATTTAAACCGAAAACTAAAGGAATGATTACCTCCGAAAATAACTACATAGCCGAATCAATCTGCATATCACATACATCTAATGGTATATAAATCAAACT
This sequence comes from Datura stramonium, assembly GCA_018107945.1. Taxonomy (NCBI): domain Eukaryota; kingdom Viridiplantae; phylum Streptophyta; class Magnoliopsida; order Solanales; family Solanaceae; genus Datura; species Datura stramonium. The sequence continues at coordinate 40,795 of JACEIK010005926.1, forward strand.
TGTGCACATGAACCGAACATGGAAACTGGGATCAGAGAATTAGGGCAAAACTTATACCTCAAACTCGAAACTAAGCTCCAGAGGGAACAGGTGAGGGTACTTAGCCATCATAGATGCTTCACTTCCCACGTAGCTCCTTAACATGATGATTTCTCCATAAGACTTTAACTAAAGCTACCTCTTTGTTTCTTAACTTCCGAACCTGACGATCCAAGATTGCAACTAGAATTTTCTCATAATTGAGGCTATCTTCCACACCAATGATTTCCACCGACAACTAAAAGATAGATCACCCAATCACTTTTTCAAGAACGATACTTGAAAGATGGGATGAATCAAGATAACTCTATGGCAAGTCCAACTCATACGCCACCTTACCAACTCTTCTCATAACCCATTAGGGACCAACATAGCTGGGACTTAGCTTACCTTTCTTTCGACCGCATGACCCCTTCACGGGAGATACCTTTAAATACCCAATCGTCTACCTCAAACACCAAATCTCTTCTCCTCACATCGCATATGATTTCGATGACTCGAAGCGGTTTTCGCATTGTCCCTTATCACCGAACTCACCATGGCCTCATGAACCAAATCAGGCCCTATCATAGCTGCTACACCGATCTCGGCAACAATAGCATGCCCGAAAGGATGCTTTTTATACCTTAAATTAGTCTTGCTTATCTAGTTTATTTTATACATTTTCATGTAATTTTATATAAATGTGAATACATGTACTAACCAACATGATTAGTCTTTTTGTTTTTTAGGTTTTAAGGAATTTGAGGAACTAATCATAAGTTGGTGAAGTAGAGGAATGGAGCTCCTGAGCAATTTGGTAAAAGCTCTAAGAAGGAGCATGCTACGGCAAGGCCGGCCGTGCTGTGCAACAGGTTATCGTCAGGCGTGTGAAGCCGCGCTAGGCACCGTGCCACGCCATGCTGTGCACGCGAGAAGAGGCAAAGCAGTGTGCAGTTCGGGCCACATTCAAAGAACGCAGGCCACGCTAGGCCAGCTCCGCGATTAAGATTGCCAACGCGCTGCACGAGCAGCGTACCACGCCTGGCAGAAGTGCGTGACACTGGCGCTTTGGCATCCGAGGCAATTTCCGTAGAGCCTCCGCGTTACCTCCATGTCACGCACGGCCGTTCCACGACAAAGCACCAGGCACTTTTTCTATTTACTATAAATAGGTCCCTTAGCTCCTAAAATCATTTCCTGGGTCACGATTTTATTCTCGAAAACTACCTAGGAGTGAAGGGAGAAGTGGGAGAACTCAGCTAGCGTTTGTCAAATTCCCTTCTCATCTATCAATTCTTGTAAGTATGTTAATTTAGTTGTAGTTTCTCGTAGTTTTATTTAACATGAATGGCTGTAACCCTTCCTCTAGGTTGAAGCCATGAATTATGATTGTGTTTTCAAGGAATTTGTGATTGGAATTAAGTTATTTATTATTGTTTTCTTGTCTTGCATTCGATTATTGGTTGTTTTATGATCGATCACCATGGAAACATACACGTTAGCTTGGGCATTTGCTTCGAGAAAGTAATTACCTAGGTCGTAACATGAGAATGTGAGGAGCATGATTGTATCTCACGATATAATTTGTGTTAGGATAGAAATATACCTAACGCCTTGCTTGGTTTATAAAACAAAGATTATTTAGAGATCGACTTAGAATTATCACATCACCACTCGAAGAAGTAGTTGTGAGGCTAAGTGGAGTTAAATGATTAGAGGGATGAAAGTCCATAATCAAGGCGATAAACCCCGTAAACCATATCCACGTAATTAATTGCCAACGAACTAGAATTTCTCATTAGGCATCCTCGCTTCGCTCACAATGATACCGTGAGGCTAGTTTGTCGTGTTTAGAGGCTCGAAAGGCCATGAACATGCAATTCTAATCTCGTGAGACGACAATTGATAGCTTTCATACTTAAACCATTGCAACGTGAGTATGTCGCATGATTACCCGGTTTTAACTCTATGTTGCTCCTAGAGTTAATCTGCAGTATTTCGTGACTAAAACGACTTAATTAATCAAAACTTTCATAATCACAAGATATCATAGTAGCTTAATATCACACTCTTAGGTCTGATAGTTATGGAATAGGTCCAAATTCCTCGTGGGTTCCTGTATATACATTTCTAGCTTTTAAAAGAGCCACTATATTACTTGCACGACCCAAAAATGCGCCATGATGCGGAATGAGCTGGGCCACATAGCCACCAACCCGAAACCATCCAATGGGCGATCCCAAACCTTTCTCGCCATAAAGAGTTCGAGCTGCCCATCTAGATGCTAGAGTGATATATGTTATTGTAAGCAAAACTCAATCAAAGGCAAGTATCATCCCAAATACCCTTGAAATCCATCACACAAGTTCAACATGCCCCGAGAGTTTGAATTGTCAAGCTTCCACCACCATCCATTTGGCGATGGAATGCCGTGGCCGAGTTTAACTCCGAGTCCCAAACCCTTTTTGGAAAAGACCGCCAAACCGAGAGGCAACCGAGTACCCTGGCCTGAGATAATAGAAAAGGACACTCCATGAAGTCGAACCATTTCCCGAATATACAATTTGGCCTAATCATCCGCTGAATCTATGGTTTTGACAGGGAGGAAAGTAAAACTGTTAACCTCGTCGACCACCACCTAAATGGAGTCATATTGGTTACGAGTACTGTTAGCCTCCGTAATGAAATCCATATTAATATCTTCCCACTTCCAAGTAGGAATGCTAATATCTTGAAGTACTCCTCCCGGCCTTTGATGTTCAACCTTTACTTGTTGGAAATTTGAACATTTGGCTGGCTTAACTCGCATTATCCTTCTTCATGCCATCCCACCAATAGATTTCGTAAGTCTCGAGACATCTTTGGTGATCCTCGTATGAATAGAATATCTGGTACTATGTGCCTTATGCAATATCCGACCTCTCAAATCATCAACATTTGGAACACAAATGTGACGAATTCGATGTCGAAGCACACCATCTCCCTTGGGAGAAAACCTCCACCTTTGACTTCAAACAGCTTCCTTAAGCTATACCAAAATCGGATCCTAATCTTGTATGGGATTTCACGCCCGTCACCAAGGATGATTCTAATCCATTGTGCACAACAACGTCGCCATCGGTCGAGTCGACCAATCTAACTGCCCATCCCTCGCAAGTCGATGGACATTTTCACCAACTCCTTCTCTTTTCCCCTTATCCACATGGGACACACTCTCCATAGAGAGCCTACTAAGTGCATCCGCTACCATATTAGCCTTACCCGGGTGGTAAAGGATACTCATATCGTAGTCCTTAAGTAGCTCCAACCACCTTCTTTGCCGAAGATTGAGGTCTTTCTGCGTAAATGCATATTGAAAGCTCTTGTGATTTATGAATACATCCACGTGGACCCCATACAAGTAATGCCGCCATATCTTCAATGCAAACACCACCGCAGCCAACTCAAGATCATGGGTCGGGTAATTCTTCTCATGAACTTTCAATTGTATTGAGGCGTACGCTATCACTTTCCCATGCTGCATCAACACACACCCAAATTCGATTCTCGAAGACTCACAATACACCACAAAACCATTGGTGCCCTCAGGTAGGTCAACACTGGTGCTGAAGTGAGTCGGGTCTTCAATTCCTGGAAGCTTTTCTCACAAGCTTCCGACCATTAGAACTTTACCTTTTTCTGAGTCAACTTGGTCAAAGGTGCCCCGATAGATGAAAAGCCCTCAACAAATCTCTGAAGTAACCCGCTAAACCCAAAAAGCTCCTGATATCCGATGGGTTCACCGGTCTAGGCCAATTTTTCACCACCTCGATCTTTTGAGAATCCACCCTTATGCCCTCACTCGATACCACATGGCCCAAAAATTCCATGGAGTCCAACCAAAATTCACACTTGCTGAACTTCGCATACAATTGACAATCCTTGAGGGTCTGGAGCACTATTCTTAAGTGAGCAGCATGCTCCTCCTCGCTCCGAGAGTATATAAGGATGTCATCAATGAACACAATCACAAACATGTACAAATATTACTTGAACACCCTGTTCAGTAGATCCATAAAAGCTGCAGGAGTATTGGTTAGTCCAAAAGACATAAAAAAAATTTGTAGTGACCGTATTGAGTCCTAAAAGTGGTTTTTGGGATGTCACTCTCTCGAACCCTGAGCTAGTGATACCCAGATCTGAGATCAATCTTGGAGAAACACTTAGCACCCTGAAGCTGATAAAAAAATCATCGATCTTGGGTAGAGGATACATGTTCTTAATAGTGACCTTGTTTAGTTGCCAATAGTCAATGCACTTCCAAAACGAACCATCCTTTTTTCGGACAAATAACACTGGTGCACCCCATGGAGACTTACTCGGCCTAATAAAGCCCTTATCTAACAGGTCCTTCAACTTTTTTAGCTCGGATGGAACCATTCTGTAGGGCAGAATAGATATAGGTTGCATGTTGGGAAGAAGATCTATATCGAAATCAATCTCCTGCTCGGGAGGGACACCTGGCAAATCATCAAGAAAGACCTCTGGATACTCACGTACTACTAGAATTGACTGGATAGTCGGTGTTTCGGACTCGACATCCTTAACCCTAACTAGATGGTACATGCAACCCTTAGAAATCATCTTCCTTCCTTAAGGTAGGAAATGAATTAACCTACAGGCACAACTGAACTATCCTTCCATTCTAAGACTGGATCACCCGAAAATCTGAACTCTACGGCCCGGGTTCTAGAATTAACTATAGCATAGCATCCAAATAGCCAATCCATGCTAAGAATAACATCAAAATCAATCATGCCTAACTCTATCAAGTCTACTGAGGTGACCTTATGAAGGACTGAGACTGGCAAACCTCTATATACCCGTCTAGCTATAACTGAGTCACCTACTGGAGTGGAAACTAAGAAGGGTTCTGACAAGACATCGGGACTGACTCCCAAGCTACTGGCTACATATGGTGTCACAAAATACAAGGTGGCCCCCAAATCTAACAAAGCATATACATCAATATATAAGACTCATAACATACCCATGACCACATCCGGGGAGACCTCCTGCTCCTGACGGGAAGCTAAAGCATAGAATTTGTTCTGGCGCTACCGCCAGCTGTGCTAGTAGATACCCCCTAATGGGCTAAGCATGTGGGAGGGGCTGCTAAACAAAAAGCTAGGCCTCGGCCCCAAACCTGATCCTGCCTCGTAGTTGGACAATCTCGAAGCATGTGCCTAGGCTGCTCATACTCGAAACAAGCACCTGAACCTGTCAAGCACTGGAATGTGTGCCCCCGACCACATCTTCGACAAGCTGGAATGCTGGAATCTGCGGGTCTGCTGCTCTTACCCTTGATCCTGATGCTCGCCCTCTCTGATCATGTCTAGGACTGGATGGCACACTCAATGCCGAAGATGCCGGGGCTGATGATCTCTAGTGAGTCTGCTGTCGGTGCCCACCATCGAACCTCTGTTGAGAGAATCTGTGATCCTCGGTCTTGGCCCTCTTGGCCTCCCTCTCTTTCGAATGTGCCACCTCCTTCTGCTGGGCGTACAACAATATGCAAGGAAATTCCATATCCTGGTGAAGCATAGAAATCCGACACTCGTTGTCCAAATACCCTACTATACCATGCAGAAATCTGCTCAACCGCGCTCTCTGGTCGGTCACTAATTTTGGGACATATTTCGGTAAGCGTGTGAACTTAAGGGAATACTCTTACACTGTCATCCTTCCCTGCTTCAAGTTCACAAACTCAGTTGTCTTCAACTCCCTCATCTCCCTAGGGAAGAACCGATCTAGGAATGCAACCTAAAACACGTCCCATGTGATCGGACCTGCTCCTGCGACCCTACTATCTTTCCATTGGTGAAATCAGATGTGTGCAACCCCCTTTAACTAGTAGGAGGCCAACTTTGCACACTCAAAACTACTCACCCCCATGACTTGGGTGATCTTGACAATCTCATCAATGAAATCATGCGGGTCCTCATCTACCTTGGACCCCAAGAACTTTAGCGGGTTCATCCTCAAGAAGTCTCTGACTCGAGCCGCCGCTGCGTTGCCATTTTGCGGAACATGCACAACGGCCTGCTGATTGACCTAGCGGTCAAGGCCTGGCAAGCATCTGAATAGCTACCCAGAACTCAGCATGAGCGGCTGGCTCCGGTGCCTGAGGCTCCTGAACTGGTGGGGATGGCTGATGTCCATAACCATTTCCATTCTCGTGGCCTTCACCACCTCCATTCCTCCTTCCATTCATTCTTCAAGGAGCCATGATTCTGCAATCGCGATTAGCAAGAATAAGAAGGATAAAAAGACTTTTCATCACACGATGTAGATCATGAAAGAAGGGAACATTTCCTAAACGTCTCATAGCCTCTTAGTCACAATTGTGGCGTTCTTCACACCCATGAAAAGACTCTACTTAATGCGACTTTCAGACACCCTAGGACACTTCAAACCTATGGCTCTGATACCAAGTTTGTCACGACTCGAATGGAGGCCCGGATCCTAGACAAGGGAAAAGGGACCCCGAGAGACCCCAAGTCGACCCATGGCATAAGCATAAAACTAACTCATCAAATAAACTGAAGAAAACATCAATATAATCTCAGCGGAAGACTAATTCAACATCACGTCAGAATAATATCCGAAGCTAACACATACATAAGTATGAAAAGCCTCTAGTCTGGACGAGTTGATGGGACAACACCCCAACTAACTCAACAATAATGGAACTAGAAATACATAAGGGAGAATGATAGTCTAGTCCTCGAAGGATGAGGACTCACCAATCCGAGCAGATACTAACTCCGAAAAGCTGTCTAAGAGCGAGGTTGAAGTTGCGAGCGGGGTCCTGTATCATGAAATGATACATCATAGAAAGTATGCGGTCAGTACGTGGAATGTACTAAGTATGCAAGGTAAGTAAATACGCTCAAGTAAAATAAATCATTTAAAATATTTCATAACATATCATAAGCTTTCAAGTCTGAGAAGAAGGGATACATGCATTCATTCTGAAATCAAAATCTTATTATGACATGACCATGCATAGCTTTATAACATCATGACTGACTCGAATGACTCAAAGCTGAAACATAACATTTATGATGAAAGCTGAACAATGAGTCAAACCTTGCTTCTAGAACGTTCATGTGAGAAGTAATCACCACGAGTAATGAATACGCAAATATGAATAATATAGACAGTCGGAGACTCGTCACTTAACCGACATACCACAATAGAGCTTACGTGGTCCCAACTATCACACTCAAGTGGGTAGAGCCATCCATAGGTGACTTTTTTATGGGAAAATTCCATGTTTTTTAGTCTTGTTGAAATTGTATTTGAGAGATACCACCAAAAAATTTTGTGTGGCATAGAAAAATGAATTTGAAAGAAATAGGGCATTTGAAATGGAAAATGTAGCACTTTCTTGTCATACATTGCACATTCCTTGTTTGGATTGTTAATTCACATGCTCAATTGTCTTAAGTCATAATCTAGTTTGGTGATAAATTGTGTGAACTCCTTGGAGTGTGATGCCCTGTATGATGAGGTTGATTGAATGATTCTCATGCATATATGGTTGTCTAGAACATTCCGTAAGTGTGATTCAAGGAAAAATCCTAGATGTAGCTGCACTTAGAACATGATTTTAGGCTCTCTATTGCTAGTCACTTCACCCAAAATGACCTCCTTAAAAATCTTTCTTTGCTAGCCAATGTTGAGCCTTTGAACCTTTTTTCTTGGAAACCACATTACAAGCTCAATGACCCTTTATAATCCTCTTCTTTTTCACCCATCCTTCCTAATTTCTAATGGAAAAATAATGAAAAATGGGGCCTCAAGCCCAAGAAATAAGGAGAAATAAGGGAATGAGTGGAAATGAGGCAAAAGCCTAAGTTTCGGGGTTTACAATAAAATGGAGAAATGTGAGAGCTTCAATATGAAGTAGCACTAAATTGTGATTAAAATGAATGAATTTATTGGTTGAAGAACCTTAAATTATTGAAAGAGAAGGAATAGCTGAAAGGTGTTACCTCTTGCTTAAATGAGGCTGAATGTGAAATCCAAAAGAGTTATAAGGGTGGCTCTTGCTAAACAAAATAAGAAAAATGATGAACAGGGAGAGATAAGGAAGTGATTTCAATAGAGGGAGGAAATGTTTCAAGTATTCGCAAAAAGGCATTAGGGTGGTTCTAACCACTAGAATTCATTATTTATCCAACCTTAACCCCTAGCTTTCATTATGACCTTCAAGTCCTAATTGATTGTGAGTGTAGCAACTCTACATTAGTGGTTACTTACATGAAGGTTAAGCATATAGGTCATGTTGTGTGCATGGAGAATTTCTTTGTGAGAGTGAGCGTTATTGTCTTATTTTATAATCCCTTGTGTGTGCATTACTTGATGATAGAAAGGGATTGTCTCTTCTTATGAGTGGCATCGTGTAAAGATATGATTGGGACATGAGTGTTATTTGTTTCAAGGCAAGCTTTGAATGTGATTTGCCATGATTTGAGATGATATGAGTGCTTGTTTTGATAAACCATGCTCGTATTTTAAAAAATGAGAAAATTTATGAATCATGCCTATTTATTGTGGTTACCTCTTGAAACTGTTGCATATTTTGTGGAGTATATTCTCTTTTTCTTGAGTTGGCGAGCATTTTTGGGTTGTCTTAGGCTTATTGGTTCTTGGTGCATAGACTCATATGGTATAACATGTTGTTCCATTTGCTCAACTGTAAAGAATTACATTACTTGAGGACAAGCAACGGTTCAAGTTTGGGGGTTTGATGAGTTGGTAATTTACTAACTCATTGGGCTCTTAGACATGAGTTTTTTTTACTTTATAAGTCATTTAGGTGGATTTTATGCCCTTTCTCCTTGATCTTTGCAGGTACTTAACTTGAGTAGAGGAAGAATGAAATTGAGAAAAAAACATGAAATTTGAGATGAAAACTGATGCTTCACCGGAGGACACTGGCGAAACGCCGGCGGACCATAGATACTCACTGTGTTGAAGAGGATCGTCTACCAACGGACTGTGGATCAGCAGTGATAGTTTTCCAGACTGCTCCAGAACTCACTGGCCACTAGACGCGACAGATCACCGGGCCACGGATCAGCACCAGCAAAACGCTGGTGACTCACACGTGATAGCTGTCAGGAAAGGGCAAAAGTGTCTAGCTCAGAAAAAGAGGAGCATTTTGTGCCCTGCTTTTGTACCTTTATAAAAAGGAGGAGAACTGAACATTCCATTTTATATTGAATATTTAATAAAAATTAAGAAGAGAAGTTTTGGGGGAAATCAATTGTAGAGAGAGAAGTCTTTATCTTCTTCTTTGGAAAGGTATAAAAAAACTCCATTGGAGGCTAGAACCTTGTCCTTGTTCTTTCTTACTTATTTTATTGAATGGATATTGAATTATTACTTAATGCAATGTCTTTTTTTACTTACATGAGTAGCTAAATTCTTTGCTAGGGGTGTGTGAATGATTGGATTTGATTTGAATTAGGTATTGTTAATTGATTTTTTATTTACTCAATTGGTATAATTCTAGTGTTTCCTTTGAGTTTTAATCTAAATACCCATAGTTTCAAATTTGGGTTGTATTTACTTACTCTAATTGTTACACCCCGTAAGTTTTCTCTGTCTAACTGAGGTATGCGTATGTGCATCGAGAGGTTTTAGAATACGACACATGTGGGAGAAGGATCGAAGGTGGAACACACGAGCACGTTGTCAAGTGAGGGAGTGGAAGAAGATCGAGGAAGGCTGCAAGGGGCGCTGCATTGCGGACCTCCCTCCTCCGCAGGGGGTAGTGCACGCGCCCCTTTCCCGCCGCAAGGAGAGGCACACTGCGGACCCTTGCTACCGCCTCCCTATATATATATATTTAAGTGTGAGATGTTAATTCATTCAAATATTCCCAAAATGAGAGCTTTAAGCCTTAGCGATTTATTCATGAGATTTTCATCAATTTGAAGTCAAATTACGCTATCAAATCATGTCTAATTGCAAATTCTTCTTGGGTAGTGAATCCCGAGCCTACGAAAAACTTATCTACGAAGTTGAATCTTTGAAATTAGCCTAATTTGATGGATCCCTATGGAGTAGAAGTCGTAGAAATAATCTCTATTCAAGTATAGTACGTCTAGAAGTGATAATAAGTATTTCAACCCCTCTTATAGGAATTCATAAGATTTTGCCGAGTTGGAATCCTTTTGACTAAATAGCATTGTGTTTTGTGGGCTATGGTTTCTGGCCTAATTCTTGAATTATAAAAGCCCTATTCCCTTGTCATATAAACTAAAATATGGAGGGATTACGTGTTCTTAATCCAAGCAGGATTGATTGAGCAGAATTTGGCAATTGAGATATCTTAAGGCTAACCTATTTCGGCAAGTTATTCTCATTGTATAATTGATATGACTTGTACCTTCATAGTAGTGTATGATTATATGTGTTGTGGTTAGCTTCTACGAGAAAAATTGACATTATAGTGAGGTAACTGTTGTCGGGATTGACTATATTCAGCTTTGTCCTTGATATCGCTCAAACTCACACTCCTGATATAACATGAAGCAGATGTTGTCAATAAAGATCCCAATAAAGGTTGGGGTCGAACCCACAGGGAATATGATCTAGATATAGACTAATGCAGGTATTTAAGTTTTTAGGTATGTTTTTCCAAATGGGGGTTTATGCAAAAAAACTATAAAACAAGATTGAAAATTAGTTGTTGTTTATCAATATTTGCAATTAACTAGGTTAAGTGTTCCCCATGGATTTATAACTACTTTGGGTTTACACTTGTGATCTATCCTAATGCTTACTTATAGAAATGATAACTAGGGTTCATCCAAAAACAACTAGTTCGTCCATATAAGATGGCTATACTCAATCACCGGGTTAGGTCTCATGAGTGATGTCAACTCAACCGCTATGAATTTGTTCCAAATTAACTATCCTGTGAATGCAGCTCAAGTCATACTATGACCTATAACGATCAAGGCTTTGTTGTAATTATCTTTTCCTAGTCTCTATTTCTCTATGTTCAAGCAAGTAAAGAATTTGAGCAAGTCTTAACGTTGTGCTTCATTAAGAAACATTGAAGATGAAGAGAATACAATACAAGTGATTAGCATTGGTTTCAAATCAGTTTGTGTAACCCTAGTTTGTTAATTTACCATGGTTCCCACAACCCTAGTTGTGGAGGTTTTATCTTCTCATGCTTGTAAGATCGTTATTAGAATTCATGGACAAACACATAATTGAATAGTTAAAATGATGATTGAAAGAAAACCTGCTTTGAATATTGCTAAAATTGATGAAGAAAAACTCAAGAACAATGAAGATATCCCAAACAAGAAAATCTCCAAGACTTGAATTAATTGTTAACAACGTAAGAAAAAACTTAATTCTTGACTCTCGTCTTGTCTAATCGCACCTCTCTACTGAAAATAACCTAAAAAGTAGTTACACAAATAATTGGAACCTTGTCCTAAGTAAAAAGGGAAACTACCAAAAATTGTCACTACTTTCACCTACTACCCTTAACAGGATTTTACACGTCGTACCTTGACTCGTACAATGACTGGCTTCTGCTGAATCTAACTAAGTGTTTACTTCTAGTATGACTCGTACCAAGAACCTACAAGTCACACATTCTTCCCATGGCTTGAACTTGCACTTTATGGCATTCTCTGTTAACTTCCATGGATGGCTTGGTACGACTCATACCTCAGTTCCACGATCCGTGACTCCTTTCTCGTACCTTGAGTTCTACCAGTCTTCTCTTTTTCTAGTCTTCTCCATGGTTCCTTGGTATGGGTCGTAGGTAGATATCACAATGCGTGATTGACACCCACACCAAGACACTTGGCTTGTGTAATTCCTCCTTGAACTTTCCACGACTGCCATGGTACGGCTTGTACTAGGATGATACAGTTCGTACCATGAGTTGTAACTTGTTTCTGCCTTACACTTTGCTCCTGAGCCATTCCATGACTCTCAGTACGGTTCATACTGAGATCCGTACTAAGCCACTTTTCTGCATTTTCTCCATCTTTTGCACAATTTAGCTCCAACATTTATTTTTCCTGAAATCAAAGTAAAAATGCCTCATATCCATATAAACACGCCAAAGTCCATGCTAGTTTCCAAGTTTTAAGTGTCGAAAGTGCTGTAAACTCAAAGAACATCAACACCCTCAACTTAATACTTTTGAATGTCCTCAGGCAAAGAAAATAATAACTTAAAATGATGCTTAACCAGAAAGTAAACCTAGAATACCCACAACCAACACAATCAAATTTGCACTATGAACTATAATCAGCTAATGACCCTTTTTTCGTTCAAACTAAGTCAGCTATGCACACAGTTAAGAACAACAAATGACATACAAGGATCAATATATGGAATCCAACTATCAGCAGAGAATTGAACTATCACCAAAGCTATTCACACAGATAATTTCTAAAATACAACAAAAATTAGGTTCCCTCACAACAAATGAATTCCCCAACACTCACAGATATATAAAATAATGAAATTGGGACTAAACAAATGAGACTCTCACTCTCCTAATGAAGTTCCAAATACTGCACATCGGATACCATAGGCTTTCCTATATTTTCTCTATTTCGGCTCTTCGGACAGCTAAACTAGGACAACTATAGGACTTTGTTCAGCTAGTAATGTAGGCTTTAGTCTGGGTATGGTAAATATGAAATTTAGTGACTAAACCCTCCTTGGAACTACACACTTGTGGTACCACTTTTACACTTTTTTACACCATTTTTCAATTTTTCAACTTTTTCCCTCCCTTTTCTCCATTTACATGCAATATATGGGTGTGGCGTGTTTTTCTCATTTTTTATATCTTGTATTCTCTTTTCATTTTTCTTTTTCATCTCTTTTTCCTTTTTTATCACACCACACCTCACCTTTAACCTTTCTCATTTCTTTTCCTTTTTCACCTCCCCAAAATCTATACACCCTTACTATAGCCACCCTCAACTTAGGCATTTTTCCTTGGTTGAGTTTCAAAATGTCCAAGGAGGGACCAAAGCCAAAACAGGTTCATTATAAAAAATAGGTAAGGTTAAAGTTTAATCAAAGAAAAATGGTAGATATAAGTTTCAAAATCAGGATCAAGGGATTCATCATTATTTGGTAGGGTCATTTATGCTAAAGTGGCTAAAATTAATAACAACCTATTATAATCTCCTAACCAACTGTCCTAAAGCCTATGCAATGACCAACCGGCCAAGTTCTAGATCTTCTATGCAGTATTGAACTAGGTATACATCCTTATTCATTCATGATACCGGTTTGCATTGAATATACCTATCCAGCACATGCACGACTAAGCTACTACTACACATTCGCATTACTAAATTTCCATGCAAATATCCATGAGAGTCATGCAATTGTGATCAACTGCACAGTTAACATCAAAAATATTCAACAGGGTTAATATTTCCAAAAACATCAAGCTACTGCATTTATTGGATGCAAAGTAATTCTAAGATACTTATAATTAAATGAAAAGAACCTAAACATACCGGTTCTACTAGATAACATGCCTGAGGAAAAAGAAACACGACAATAAAAATCCTCAGACAAATAAAAAATTCCCAAGAATACAAGTATATCCCCCCTTTGAGAAACATGCTTCGTCCTCGAAGCATAAATACAAAAGAACAAGGGAAAGTGACATACCTTTGGCACCCTAAGCGCTCCTGTCATCCTGCAGAGGTGGCACCTCTGATGTATCCATGGCGCTAGCGATGGCCGGCGCACTCAATGGTACATCTGTTTGGGGATCGGTTACCCCTGAATCATGATCAGTCGCTTTTGCACCCTCAGGATCTACTCTGGCTGATTGTGGCTCCCCCGAAGGATCCTCTCCATCCAAAACCACTCTCTGTACATTAGTGGAGCTCCCCGCTCCTCTGGCTCGCTCCTGCAACTCTGACATATATGCGTCATGAGCTTGTAGGCTCTTTACTATCGCCCGCTTTCTTTCTTTCTTTATTCTCTTTCTTTTTCCTCTTCCTTGAGGGCTCTTTTTCAACTTCCTCTGAGACCCTCTTCTTCCCTTTTTCTCCACTAGAAACTTTCGGGACCCAGTACGCCTCCAAGTCTAGCTTCTCATCGAGCTCAACATCTAAGACCGAAAGAGTGAGGGTTACTATGATTGTCAGTTGTCTGGTCGACAACTCGGTCACTTGACTCCGAAGAGCCCTCAACTCATCCCGGAGGCTATCAGTGTTCGGCTTCTCCGCTAAGTGCTCATTAAACCAGTGCTTGAACCCATCAATTTGTCCATGTAACCCCCTCACAGCTTTCTCGATCTTTACCTTTACCCAAGGCTTGACGTTCTCCATCATTGACTGTACTTTCCTTTCAGTTATCGTCAACCACTTTGCCAACTTTTGGAGGAAGTCGTGAGGGACCAAAACATACCAGCTGGGGTTTGGCTCGGGATACTCATCGGAGGTGCAGCAGAAGTATTAGGTGCTACCTTTGTATGGTTGGCCTCTGTAGCTTGTGTCTCATCCTGCTCCACTAAGGTGGGGTCATTAACCTGCTCTCCCCTAGTTGTCTGTGGTATCGAAATTGCAGTAGGAAGTATAGCTCGGCTCACCGAGTTCATTTTATCCCGGACCAATCCTATATATATCGTCCTTTGACCTCCAATCTCAACATCAATATCCTCCAGTAATCGGACCCCAGCATCTTGCACAACTGGTAAATAAGGCTCGGAAATGGCATGGTGGTGCTTAACCCAAGAGCACAAACTCGTATGTCATTTACTATCACCCTCGGGATTTATCTCATATCGGGACATGATGCATACTACAAGAGCTGCCCTATCTGCGCTGAGCATGTTATTATTCGTAGTTGGCATTAGTCTGTGGCAGACTAGTGTCCAACAGGCCTTTTCTATAAAGTTTAGTGAAGATTTCGTGACCTACTTTCCACCAGCCACCCACTCAGCTTCCTCCCTGTCTTCTGCTATGACTCCGTCTAACCACTTGAGTTGTCTTTATCTCTCCTCATTACTCAACTGCTTTATCCATTTCAGGGCGTCAATCCGATGGTTGAACTCTATTGTAGGTGAAGGAGCAATGAATTGCGACCCATAGAGTATCCGAGCAATGGTTTTATGATTCTTGACTTCTTGCCCTTGGACTAAAACCTTGTCAAGTTTGGGCTGCTCCTTTAGTCGCTTGCATGTATGTGCATTTTTTTCCAATGTAGCATAATAGTTGGCATAAAACTCCTTGACAATCTCTAGACTATATAGGTCAGGGGTCCTAGTCATCCATTCAAACCTATATAAGCTAAATATTTGCTTCATCTCCTCAAACCCATTCAAGGCACTGGTGAGGATCCGTGTTTCTTCTTGAATACTGCACCTGGAATGTTGCTTGGATGTGTGTGCTAAGCCTTGCTCATAAATATCTTATGCCCCGGGCACCAACGACCTCATAGTACGCCCTTGCTGTAGGCGGGGTCTGCTCAATTTCCTCGATAACACCTCCATCGTCAGACCCAGCCTTATTGTTTCCATCTCTGTATTGGGCCTCCTCGAACCCTTCATCATCATCAGAGTCACTCCCGAACTCTTGAACAGTGACCATAGCGGTAGAAGTGGCTTCGTCCTGTGCCATTTCTTGAGCCCTAGTGGTCCGTGGCTCATCAATGTTGGAGGTCTCAAATCGGTACTCTTCCACCGAACCACTAGGGGAGCTGCCTGCTTGATCAGAGTTAGAGGGCTCATCACTCAATGCCCTCTGAGCAGCTATCTTTGCTCTAGCTCTCTTGTCCTAGACATATTCGGTTGCTTTTTTCTTCATTGTCATTGTACCTTTGGAGAAAATGATTAGTATGTATGATTTAAGAAAAACAAATCAAGAAAAATCATCTTATGTACTTTTCCACGAGTCTATAGTACGTGTCATACCATGGTGGTATGACTTGTACTAAAACTCGTAGTTCATGCTGATTCTATCACAACTTCTTAGTACGAATCATACCAGGTAGGTACGGGTCATACTAAGATTCATAGAAGGATTGTCCTTAATTTCAGAGTTTCTATCTTTTTCTACGACTCATGTTACGATTAGTGATTAGGTTCTACGAGTAGTACAAAGGGTCGTACCTTTATTGGTGAACTTTGACCCTTACTTCCTCATATTACGGTCACCAAGTACGACTCATAGCGGAATCCTAAGAATTATACCAAGCTTTGTACCAACACTTACACTTTTATTCACTTGGGAAAGTCCCAACGAGTCATCATACGAGTCGTGGTATGAAACCATGAGTTGTAGGAAGAATCATGAAGCCTGCCTACCTCTCTATTTTTGTTCAATTGTTCAGGTAAACACTTAATTTATTTATAGTACTCATACTTCCCCATTTTATGCAATCAATGGCCATTTTAGGTTCACTCAGTTCATTCCCAACATATATCACATACCGTAACACAGAGTTAGTAGTGAAGTTCAATTGTTCGAGAAATTTCAATTTCTACCCATTCAATATATTCGCACAAGCTACTGATTATCTTCCTCAACCCATTATTGTTGAGTTCAAGGTATCACAATGTTCAATGGTATTTCATACAATTCAATCTTTTTGCAATATTTAACAAGTTTACTTACTTGAAGTTCAAGTGTTTGCTTGACTTTGTTCTTGCTTTAGCGGTTAGGGAAGGAATTGCGAGTGTGTAAATGAGATTTTGCATGATTTCAAGCTTGAATCAATTTGAATTTTTGAGTTTACGGGTGTGAGAATGTTGTGTCTGAATCATGGGTTTGCTTTTTAAGTGTGCACGGGAGTGGAATACTGAGAAATCTAATTTAAATAAGTTTAGGGAAGATCTTTGGATATCCGGGTCGAGTCAGTTCAAAGTAATTTATTTAGCCCGTCATGACTCATACAACGAGTTGTAGGTTAGACCTATGACTCGTCCTTTGGACTCATAGAAGAATACTGAGAAAGCTTACCTAGGGACCTACGAGTGCAAGGTACGACCCATACAATGTACGGTTCATTACAGTGACTCGTAAGTTACTTCCTCTGAAATTGAACACTTAGAACAATTCATGGTTACAGTGAGTACTACGACCTGTACAAACATGGTATGAGTTGTAATGACCAACTATAACATGAATCTTTTCTTCTGCTTTTTACCACGACTCATGCTACGGCCCGTACAATCCCCTTATGAGTCACACTGAGGCTCATAGTACTGGTCTGGTCTGAACTTTCTCCCATCAATTCCTAATTTACCTGGACACTGAACACAAAAAAGTTAAGATACTTGGGTTGCCTCCCAAGAAGCGCCTGATTTAACGTCGCAACACGATGCAAGTGGTCTGGTTACTCAAACTTCACCAAACCACCACATGAGTTGCCTCTCAAGAAGATCCTAATTTAACATTGTGGCACGATGCAAGTCTCTTGATTACTCAAAATTCATTAAGAAACTCAGAATCTTTATCGATTACTGAGACAACTCTAAATTCATTAGGCTGCTTCATTGACCGGTAGACGTTAAAAGTAACCTCCTCTTTGTTTAACCTAAACTTTAATTGGCCAGCTTCCACATCTACCAAGGCTCTCCCAGTGGCCAAGAATGGTTTCCCCAAGACAATGGGGACCTCAAAATCAACCTCGCAATCAAGGATTACAAAGTCCGTTGGGAAGATGAAATGGTCCACCTTGACAAGAACATCAACTAAGATCCACACTGGCTTTTTAACTGTATGGTCTACCATCAATAGCCGCATTGACATCGGTGTGGGGGCTTCCAAGCCCAACTGTATGAAGGCATCTAATTGCATCAGGTTGATGCTTGCACCTAAATCACAAAGTTCTTACGCAAACTCAAAATCACAAGCCGAGCACAAAATGGTGAAGGCACTTGTATCCTCTTTCTTTTGAGAAAGGACCTGTGAAGCTATGGTAATGCAATAATGTAACTTACATACCATATCATAGCTCATGGACCTCTTCTTGGTAACAAGGTCCTTCATAAACTTGGAATATCCCGGCATTAGCTCCAACGCCTCGACCAATGGTATCTTCACTGATAATTGTTTATGCATAGAGAAGAATTTTTGGATCTTACCATCTTCCGCCTTCTTCTTTACACTTTGAAGGAACAGTGACAGTGGTTGAGGGACAACCTTATAAATTTACGTGCCCCCTTGCTTCTTAACCTTTTCAGCTTCAGACTCCTTTGCACCAACTGGAGCCTCTGTCAACTCAGCCTCTTTCTTAAGATCTTGCTCAACAACCTCATCTTCCACAATCTCTATCTCCTTTGGTCTTGTCTCTCAACTACAACCAGTAGAAGGTGATCAACTGTGGTCTTTCAACTCCTAGTCATTATAGCCATACAATGACTTTCATTCTTTGGATTCTGCACTCTATTGCTAGGAAGTGTTCCTTTCTGCCTCTGATTTAGGTAAGCCAACATCTGACCCAGCTGTTTCTCAATTTTATTAATCATAACGTCATGCAATTCAACTTTCTAGTTGATACCTGATATATCCACCCGAATGTCTTTGAGTTGATCATTAGTGGATTTTACCCGTTTAAGAATCTCAGCCATCATGTTCTTCAATATTGAGGGTCCAGTATCACCATCACGTGTATTAGGAGGAACATACAAACCTATGTGGTCATTGTGATAACCATCATTCTTTCTCCATTGTCCCTCTCGCTCACTACCTCGGATCCTATTCCTATACCTATTATGGTTGTAGTTGTCTAGTATTGGTTTTAACCTTTATTTATGGAACATTGGTGCCAAGTGTCCTGTCTAGACCCTTGGGTGTTGGCCCAAAAATTTGCCACCTGGTTGCCCAAGAAGTTTGCCTCCGCCTCAAAATCTGAATTCTCCTACCCCGTCTCCTGTCTGTGAGCTCCCACTGAATTTACCTTTCTAGCCCCAGTGCCCATGATATGCTTTTTGAGCAGGTCTAATGATGTTCACATATGAGCCAATTCCTGATCACGCTCCTCCTCCTTCTTGCGTTGGTCTGCGGTTATACGAACAACATACGTACCTGCAGCTGCTTCCATTTCCCTAGTGTGCCAGGCTCTGTTAGTCTTGGTCACTTTTTCCAGAATAATGGTTGCTTTCTCTCACGTATGACTCATCAGTGCTCTTGCCGCCATGATATCTGCTACAACTTTTGTGTTGTTATTTAAGGACATGTAAAAACTCTCCAACAAACCGTCATCTGGAATTTTATGGTTCGGGGACTTGGTCACCTTCTTTTTAAACCTCAACTAGGTTTCATGAAGTGCCTCTATTTTCAGTTGTCAGAAGTTATAAATCTCATCCTTAAGCTGTAGCATCCGGAGGGTGGGAAGAACCTTTTTAGGAAAGCCTGTTTAAGCTCCCTCCAATTGTTAATGGAGTTTTTGGGAAACTTCAATAACCATAGAGTGGCCTCTCTAGAAAAAGAGAAGGGGAAGAGTCTCAACCTTATTGTATCCTGACTTACACCGGATAACCTGTTCTTTGCATATTCAAACGAAGTTCATCAAGTGCAGGCTGACATCATCTGCCGCATGACCACTAAACACCCCTTTCATGTTCAACAACTATATCATAGTGCTAGTGATATAAAACTTTTCCCCAGCAGGAAAACGTGGTGGTACGATAGCTCCAGTTGACCTGTCTTTATCTATATCAGGGTCATCCTCATCAAATAACTAAGGATCATATCTCTAGCATCTATTTCCCCTTCTATAGTGACCAATATTTAAGACTTCATCCCGAGCATCCTTGGATTTCTGAAGTGCAGTTTGTTGATCTAGCTTAGCTTACCTAGCTTCTTCAGCAAGACGAGCCTCTCTTTGCTCAGGGTTCTCGATCTTTTGTTGTGTTCGCTCTAGTTCAAGATCAAGAGGAATCAGGGGGTTTCCACTCCATTGAGTACTTGGAATTCACCAAGTGATAACTTGTAGGTATCAAAAACTCAAAAAGAAAATGTAAATGATGAAATAAAAACTAAAAGTTAAACATAAGAAATTAATCAAATCTTAAGTCGTATTCCCCAGCAGTAGCACCACTTTTTGATAAAGTCAAACGCACACTCCTGATAAAGCATGAAGCGAACGTTGTCAATAAGGAACCCAATAAAGGTTGGGGTCAAACCCACAGGTAATATGGTCAAGATATAGACTAACGCAGGTATTTAAGGTTTTAGGTATGTTATGTCCGAAAGAGGGGTTTATACCAAAAAACTATAAAACAAGATTGAAAATCGATTATTGTTTATCAAGATTTGCAATTAACTAGGGTAAGTGTTCCCCATAGATTCATAACTACTTTGGGTTTACGCTCATGATATATCCCAATGCATACTTGTAGAACTGATAGCTACGGTTCGGCAAAATGACTGGTTTGTCCCTATTGGATGACTATACACAATCACCAAGTTATGTCTCATGAGAAATTTCAACTCAACCGCTATAAATTTGTTCCAAATTAACTATCCTGTGATCATAGCATAAGTCATACAATGACCCATAAAGATCAAGGCTTTATTGTAATTCTCTTTTTCTAATATCTACTTCTCTAGGTTCAAGCAAGTAAAGAATTCAAGCAAGTCTTAACGTTGTGCTTCATTAAAAAAACATTAAAAAGAAGAGAATACAATACAAGTGTTTAGTATTGGTTTTGAATCACTTTGTGTAACCCTAGTTTGTTAATTCACGATGGTTCCCACAAATCTAGTTTTGGAGGTTTTAATCTCTCATGCTTGTAAGATAGTTATTAGCATTCATGGACAAACACATGATTGAATTCTTACAATAATGATTGAAAGAAAACCTGCTTTGAATATTGAAAAAATTGATGAAGAAAAACTCAAGAACAATGAAGAAATCCCAAAGAAGAAAATCTTCAAGACTTGAATTAATTATTAACAACGTAAGAAAAAACTAAATTCTTGACTCTCATCGTGTCTAATCGCACCTCTCTACTGAAAATAACCTAAGGAGTATTTATACAAATAATTGGAACATTCTCCAAAGTAAACAGGGAAACTACCAAAAACTGTCGCCGCCTTCACCTTCTACTTGTAACAGGATTATACAGGTCGTACCTTGACTCATACATTGGCTGGCATTTGCTGAATCTGTCTAAGTGTTCACTTCTGGAACGACTCGTACCAAGAACCTATGAGTTGTACAATCTTCCTGTGGCTTGAACTTGCACTTGCTGGCCTTCTCTATTAACTTCCACTGATGGCTTGGTATGACTCGTACCTTAGTTATATGATCCGTGAATCCTTCTTGTACCTTGAGTTCTATCAGTCTTCTCTTTTTCTGGTCTTTTCCATGGTTCCTTGGTATGGGTCTTAGGTAGGTCTCATGACTCGTGATTTCCACCCGTACCAAGAAACTTGGCCTATGCAAATCATCCTGAAACTTTCTACGACTACCATGGTACGACTTGTACCAGGATGATATAGCTCGTACCATGAGTCGTAACTTGTTTATGCCTTACATTTTTCTCCTGATCTTTTCCACGACTCTCAGTACGACTCGTACCAGGATGTTACAACTTGTACTGAGATCTGTACTAAGGCACTTTTTTTGAATTTTTCTCCATCTTTTGCACAATTCAGCTCCAACATTTATTTTCCCTGAAAACAAAGTAAAAGTACCTCATATTCATATAAGCACACCTAAGTCTATGCTAGTTTTCCAGTTTTAAGCATTGAAAGTACTGTACATTCATAACACATTAGTCCCTCGCTAGAAACGATATAGAGATTTCCTGTTTGTTTATTTTTCGTGTAGACAAAGTAGTGATGTTTTTCTGTCGTACCAAGGCCATAGAGGCTTATTATTTGCTTTTGAGTGCACTTTATTAAGTTGGGCAGCATAGGGTGCAACTTGGCTATATAACTTTCTATTTTTGATGCTTAAATATGCAGCAAAGCTTGCCTATAGGCCGTCGGCATACGTTAATGCCTATAGGGCTAGAATCTTGTTAATACAGTCTTACCTATAAGTCAATGACGCCAGGATTGCCTAATGAACTGAGTGATGGCTTGCTAGGTGAACTACCTACTGCCACTAATCGTGTAGCTTCATTCGACTTACTACTTATTGTATAGATCGCTCAAGAAACCACCCTAGCTATCAAAAGTCTTATAGACTATGTGATATCCTAAGTAGGGATCTTATCAGCTATTAAACATAGGGATAACGATTCTAGCTACTCATACAGATGCCCATGTACATGTTGCCTAGAAGGGCTAAGTTTAAAATATATTTGCCAAAGGGGCTACAAATCGCTCATAGGAGCTATATGATATATGGAAGAACTAGATTGAGGCCTACTGTCACGCCCCGCCTTGGGGGATATGACTGGCACCTGGTGCCCTACTAAGATCTGAACTGCTAGACTACTGAGCCTAAGCACTTCTGGTGCCTGGCTGTCTCTAACTCTGATTCACGGAATCAACGAGCTATATAGCGGCTGTAAATACAGCCCCCGACCGGCTAGGCCTATAGCCACCTGTACAATAACAACAGCTAACCAGAATCTCTTTAATATAAGGGAACCTATGCGGGCCGACAAGGCCACCATGCTGACTAGTTACTTGAATCAATATAACGGATACTAAACAACTACGTGGCCAAACGAGGTCACACACTACCTAGCGAATACGGCTTCACGAGTTAATATAAACAACTAAATATCCGCACACGGCCCCACACGGCCAGAGCACAATTAACCACGGGAAATATATACGGTATGACCTCCCAGAATGCTATAAGATGGTCGAGACGGGTCTCATTGCAGAGTACTATACAACAAAAGAAAGTAGACCTCTAGTTGTCGCTCGGATGACGAGGAGGGTGATGACTCACAGAGAGCTAGTTGGAATCACGAGGGATCGGCTCCTTATCTATGAGTACTGCGGCCAAGTATCTCGTACCCCAAACGGGCATCGGTACCACGTGCGAGTATGTAAAAACAAAGCGTAACTGCAATATAAGCAAAAATAGATATTACAGCGAGAAAGTATACGGCTTGTCTAAGTGACGGGATCTAAAATAGCTCATGCATGCGACAAGGTAGGAGCATACACAATCGGCAGTGGCGACACGCTTTCTATAAGCTAATAAATAACGTATATATATATGGCGCTGAGGATTTATACCGGCCCCATGCAGCCGAAGAGTGCTAACCAACACACAGTCCTATACCACTGCAGGGTCAAAACCATCAAAGTAAATCACTCCTCATACATAACTGAGCACCTCCACTTGTCTCCACAGGTATGCGGCTTAGGCTCTCCCGGGCCCACGACTTCTCTTTGTATCGCGAGTACGGAGGACTCCTAATATCTGTAAGTGCAATCTGTATCACATAGCGTAAAGCGCCTGGGCGCATGCGCTCGATAGGGTAAGCTATCTTGCTATCGTTGCTTTGATATGGGGAATGATGCATCCCATCTTTTGTCTATTTGCCCGGATGGCATGCCACTCCCTTGGAGTGACGTATCCTCACCCTTTGGCGGGTGAGTCGACACAACTATTAACCAGGGGCGGCGAGGAAGATTTAGGGGTTCCCTCGCAACACAAACGGTCTCGAATGAGCAATAATCACATATAGCAAGCATGTTTGATGCGAAATACTATATGTATTACGTTTCTTTTTCGAACTCTTTTAAACAAAATGATTCTCATGCGAAACATCTTTTGTATACGAGTATCGGCGTACGATATTGCTTTACTAACTTTCATTCGAATATATCATAATATTATAAAATATGCTTTGCTAGATTCTGCTTGGACTCAATACTCGGCTTACGAATTCTTTCTTCTATAGTTCACGCTATTTGCTATACGAATTACTAACTTGCAGAAGGAACTAGCCTTTACATACCTTCGCTTCGGATTTCTGACTAGCTGGCGTAGCTCGGTCGGTACTTTTGCTATTTCTCCCCAAGCTGCATTCATATATATATATATATATATATATATATATATATCAATTAGAACTAAATATAATATTACGGAAAATATCACTTTAATATATATATAGCCCAATTTGGCTTATCGAAAAATGGTGAACTGTGAATATTTCTCGAAAGTCGGAGAGGAGAAATACTCACTTTAGGGCTAGAAGTATAATGACACTAATTGGAGCAATTCTACTTACCTTGGCTGGGGTAGCACGACAGTTATGGCCGGATTTCATGAAACTAAACCGTCGGAATGCTCCCTTCTTTAGCAATACCTCACTACCCAAGGTTATACGAGTTTGGGCCACGTATAATGGCGTAATAGGAAGGAAATTTCCTCAAGCCCTTCGCACCCTCTGTTTCTCTTCGTGTTAAAATAAAATGATAAAATTAAGTTAAAAACCAAAGTTGAGCTTATATAGTTGGGACCTATAAGTCGCATTCGTCGATCTGCGATTTATAAGTCGCATTCGTCAGTGCGATTTATAGAGTCGCATTTGCCTTGCGGCAGCCGCCAACTTTAGCGCTTGTCCGTCTTCCCCAGGGCCTTTTTCTAGCATGTATGGAATTCTAAAACTCTTAACCAACATGCGAATGGTGCATCTACATGTCGAGAATTTACGGGGTATGTGTCCTCCCCACCGCCCAAGAACATTAAGGTCTCGAATGTAAGCTTCTATTTATAGGAACCCTCGACTTACTCAACTTATTCTTAGAAAAATTTTACATAGTTTTCCCTGTAATATGGACTATCTACAAAGAAAACAAAAATGTAGAAAAGTCCAGCTCACCCAATTATACAAAATACTATAGCATTCATCGAGACAAAAGATTGGGTATTATCTCGTTTATACATATACTATAAGGCACGCATAAAATAACAATGCTAACATACCTCTTGGTGACTAGGCTTGAAACAGAGTGAGGATATCTGGTTTTCATATCTTCCTCTACCTCTAAGTCATCTCCTCTTGGTTCTGTTACGCCCGGTACCTTGTGAGACGCAATATCTTTAGTTCTCAATCTACGAATACGTACGTCACAAGATGGCTACTGGAACCTCTTCATAGACTCTTAAATTAACACAGACGTCTGTGGTAGGACAACTCTATAAGGAGTGCGCTATGCACTTCCTTAGAATAGATACGTGGAAGCTGGATGAGCCGGATTCACAATTACGGAGGCAAGTTCAATTCATATGCCACTCGGCCTACTCTCAGCCCGAATCGATAAGGCCCTAGAATCTCGGGTGAGCTTACCTTTCTTCATAGAATCTCATCACCCCTTTCATTAGGAGATACTCATGTAAATACCCCGAGTCATTCACATCAAATTCTAGGTTTTACCAGCACATTGCCGCGTCGAATACGATTTCTGGCAGGCTACGGCGGTCAGTGGCATTCTACGATAAGCTTTACTTTTCTTGTTGATGAATGATCTGGCCCAATGATGCGATTCTCCTACTTCAAACCAGATTTGGAATCACACTTGGCCCATACAATGCTTCATACGGCGCCATCGGAATAGGCGAATGGTAGCTATTATTATGGCGAACTCAATGAGCGGTAGACGTTCATCCTGGCTACCTCCAAAATCTAGCACACATCTTTGCAACACATCCTCGAGCATTTGAATAGTGTGTTACGCCTGCCCATACGTACGAGGATCGAAAAGTTGTGCTCGGAGTTATCTGTGTTCCAAACCTCTCTGAAATGACGCCAAAACTTAGTTGTAAATTCGCCCTAAATGCATAGATAATGGATCTTGGGAACACGCGTACGGTACGACTATTTCTCAGATATACAACTCGACATAATCTTCGACAAGAAAGTAGCCCTTCTTGTGAGAAAATGGGAGCGATTTTGTCGATTCATCAATAATTACCCAAATCGAGTCATTTCAACTTCAGCCAGCCAGTGCCAGGGTAATCGTGCTACAAAATCTGTTCTGCTTCCCATTTCCAAGAGCCTGCTATGTCTTGGGTCAATGCTGGTTTAAATTTACAGCTTTTACTTCATGGCAGGTTAGGAAAATGGGCTACGAATTACCTTTATTTCCCTCTTCATTCACAGCTCTGGAAGTAGATTTCTTTCATATCATGGTACATTTGATCGAACTGGATGGAGGGAATGACGAGCATAGTGTACCTTTTCCCATAATCTCTTGGCAAAGTCTTGCAACGTTTGGAATGCAAAAGGCAATCTTTATATCTCAACACTCAATCATTGGTTACCTGAAAACTACGCTCGCATGCCTCGGTCTGAATTTTCTTTTACATTTCCTATGTCATTTTAGTTTGAGGTGCTGCAAAAGTGGAAAATCATTCCACACACCTTCTGTAGTACCCAGAGCTAACCCCCGAAGCTGCGTGCCTTGGTCGGAGTGGTAGGTACGGTCCATGTTTTCACGCCTATTTTTACGTGTATCTATACGTATACCAACCTCGACACAATGTGACCAAAAAGACTACTAAATTCAACCGAGATTCACCTTTAGAGAAATTGGCATGTAATTGGCGATCATGCGATTTATCATAGGAGAAGCTGACAAGTAATCTCTCTATATAAATTTACAGAGAGCTTATGTGGCCTTATGGCCACATGCTAATGTCACTCACCGTTGGGATGTCACAGCCATGGTATGCACTGCCATGTGCGTGTCCGTCCGAGAGGATCTGATAGTGATCATGATCTCTAATAATCACAGAAATTTGAATAAGCCAGATATTCAAATTTGAAGGACACAGAATGTTTGAAGTAGTCAACAATGCTCTAAATGTCCTACTCGGACATGTAGCTCATGTATAGCGTAGAGTTGTGGACGGCTAAGCTGCTTTGTTCTTCTAATTGAACAAGCGTAGAAGTGGGCTTAGTCAGAATTTACTCTCGAGGCAATCCATCCACGGATCTTCATAGGGAACCTCTGGAATTTCCACTGTCTTAATGGCTCTTTGTGCTATTGAAATCTTGCCCATTCCTCATGTTTGGTTACCGTATCCTCGGATCTATATTGTTGTATTAGGAAATTCTCAAATTATTTTGGGTAACTTTGTAAAGCTGCCCTGCGGGATTACATGGGCTGAACATTTCTGGCTTGTCTAGAGTGCGGCGTCGCGCTCTTTTGAGGACCCTTCCTTGGGGTACTCGCGATTTTTAATAAAACTAGGATGGTGGCGGGCTTGGGGTGTTCTACATGATAGCGCTGGAGTCGACTAAGTGACTCTCACCTCTGAGGCTGGAAAAATGATGTACGACCACTTAACATGCGGAAAGTGCAGTGTTGCTAACCTCGGAATATGCTTAGTCGGTCTCTATTCTGGTTACGGCACGGCGATAACATTACTAGTCTTTAGGGATGTTTCCCTGCTGTCTGAGCACCAAGCGGTCGTTAGACCATCTATTTACACCGTATCATCATCCACGTTCGGGCTACTAACTCTTGTGAGCTTAAAGTCTAGATCTAGAAACAAGCATATAAGTCCATTAACTCAATAAGGCGGAAATGAGAAAGTTTCTATAGCTTCATCGTGAATCACACTTAAATTGCCTCTTCTCTCTTTTTTTGGCGAGGGCTCCTGCAGTACAATCTGTATATATTTCCTAACGGCTAACGAGAATGTGTGTGAGCGCAACCCCTTATTGGAAGCTACTCACAACATATATGATATCGTATATATGTATCAACAATTACGTACAATACATCTCTTTTGAATTTGTAGTGATATGTAATCTACGACATACTTATGGAATTTCATACCGCACGTGATATCTTGCTTCTACGGTCTAATGATATCTCTGTCCTCTCGTACCATTTCATTGGATTTCCATCCCATTGGGAAGCTGACAAACACATGCACTTTAGCTATGATGCTATTTAAAAATTTCACCACTCTTACAACGTGGGGTCCAACACTCGCTGCTTGGCCTTACTTGGCATTACATTAAGGGCAGTGATGCTCTGTTTGGGCACGATCTCGAGTCGTCTTGGATTAGAGTCTGTGTCGATGGTCTCTTAGCTTCCCCCTAGGCGGACATACCACTTAACATTACGGACTATAAGAACTACTGCTCTGCTTATTTGTCGGTCAGAGCAATCTTAATACAAGATGTTCTCTCGATTTGGAGGTGATTCTAATTTCCCCTCAAAATGCAGGTATTCTGCTTCTTCCCCTTATCTTGCTTAAAAGTTTGAGCTTTGGGGTTCAAGGCACTTGCCTTACATTGTTAAGAAGGTTCTTGGTCAAGTCTCGGCTTATACTTCTTCGCTCATGATCGGACCTATCTAATTCATATGACCTCCTACCTTCGATATCCTCACAGAAATCATAACCATTCTTGCAGGTATATCTGCCAGTCGTTAGCGTGTTATGGCGGACTTGGCCTTTTCGACTTGGACTTAACTATTCTTTTGGGAGTTCATCACGGACGGGTCTTTTACACCCACTTCGAGTAAGCTGGTAGTCTTACTCTCTCTTCTAACTTATTACGTGAGGAAGTGCACTTTTAATAACGTAATCATAGGGCTCCTTACTCTTTCTAACACTTTCTGGAATCAATTAATCCGTCTTCACTTACTACTTACTTTGGCAACATACGCTTCTCGATCCATATGTTCCTTTCTATCTTCCGGAATCAAAACTAAGGGTAGGAATAGCCTTTTCTCTTTACTAGCAAAATGAAAACATGAAAGATGCCACATTTGAAAAGATGGAGGTGGAAATCACGCATTTCCCTCTCTCTCACATCTATCCGATAATATAATATTATCTGTCACCTTAATCAAATCTTACATATCTTAACAAATAAAATCAACTAGTATATATATTTATGCTTCGACTCCACCATTAAAGTTATAGAAATATCTTTTGGGGATGAAGTATAGATAAGGTATCACATTGAGGTCTCATACCTCCCTCTATTATTTTATGGTGCAACTGGCGGTGCCCTCTCCAGATTGCTATATTTGATCTTGGGATGGGATATCGGTTTTGACATATCTGTATTCAAGAATATTGGAAGTTTTAGGGACTCAACCTATACTATACCGCTCTATAGCACGGCGAATGAGAAGAAAGAGTAACCATCCTATCATACCTTACGGCCTCAGCCTATAGTATGTGGTACACAACATATCCATAGACAAGACTCTACTTAGTACGAAACTGAGATTCCACAGGATACGACACAGCATGATACCAAGTTTGTCACGCCACACCTTGCTTAGGGGGTATGACTGGCACACAGTGCCCTACTAAGATACGGAAGCTTGCTAGACTGCGAGCCTAAGCACTTACGATTTGCATTGGATCTAACTACGATTCACGGAATCAACGAGACTATATGCTCAGTATCATCATTGATAAACTAGGCCTATAGCCACCTTTACAATAACAACGGCTAACGATCTCTTTAATATAAGGAACCTATGCGGGCCGACAAGGCAACCATGCTTTGACTAGTTACTTGAATCGATATAAAAGATCTCAACCGGATACGTGGCCAAACAAGGAGTCACCACTACTCCAATTGAATACGGCCTCACACGGCCAATATAAACAACTAAATATATAACTGACCCACACGAGCGCACAACTAACCACGGGAAATATGTCTGTTGCAAGCCTCTAAGAATGCGATAAGATGGTCGGAGCGGGGCAAACCTACATTCTATACAACAAAGAAATAGACCTCTAGGCACATGCAGCTCCGGATGTCAGGAGTTGATGACTCTAAGAGCTATT
The DNA here is from genome assembly GCA_018107945.1 of Datura stramonium. Lineage (NCBI taxonomy): Eukaryota > Viridiplantae > Streptophyta > Magnoliopsida > Solanales > Solanaceae > Datura > Datura stramonium. The sequence continues at coordinate 70,588 of JACEIK010005926.1, forward strand.
GGAATCACGAGGGATTGGCTCCTTGTCTATGAGTACTGCGAGCAAGGCCAATGCGGCACACCCAAACGGGCGTGAGCCTCCGCTGATGCCCAGTATGTAAAAAGCAAACCTAGCATAAGCACAATATAAGCAACAATACTAGATATTAAAAGCGAAAGTATGCGGCTATGCAGGCGCGGGATGCAAAGCTCATCTTTGCGAAGGTAAGGAAGGAGCATACTGTCGACGTGGCGACACTGCTTTGTCTATCGGTAATAAATATACATATATCATACGAGAAAGACATACTAGCCCCACATGTAAATAGGAAGGTGCCCGGCTAACACACGATGTATATACCCTACAGGGTGAAAACCATCCAAAAGTAAATCACTCCCACTCCTTCTACTAACTACGAGCACCTCCACCCCGGCCCATTGGGTATGCGGCTTGGAGCTCTCTGGGCCCACGACTATAAGCGTATGCAGAGTCAGGAGGATCACGTATCATGGCGTGATGCATGTGCATGGCGCCGTTGCCCACAGGCGCAAACGCTCGGCAATTACGCTATACTTGCTATCTTGATCAGCACGATATAGAGAATCTTTGCATCCCATCTTAGATCTATGTGGATAAGCATGCCATTCTTTGAGGTGGCGTAATATAACCCTCTGGGCAGTCGACACAACTATTAACCAGGGGCGGCAAAGGCTCTAGAGGTGCCCTCATAACACAAGCGAGGTCTCAACAAACAACCAAGTACATATAGAAAAGCATGTTTGATATGAAAATACTATGTATTACGTTTCTTTCCCATTACGAACTCTTTCTTGCACTAAGCGTTCTCCTTTTGAGCTTACGTATACGAGATATTATCGGCCCATCTGTGTGCTTTACTAACTTTCATTAGAATATATCATAATATTATAAACATGCTTTGCTAGATTCACCTTGGACTCAATACTCGGCTTAAAAAGTTCTTTCTTCTATAGTTCATGCTATTTGCTATCTTGAATTACTAACTGAAGAACTAGCTACCTTATTTCTCTGGCCGGATTTCTGACTAAGCTGGCGTAGCTCGGTCGGTACTTACGATATTTCTCATGCATTCATATATATATATATATATATATATATCAATAGAACTAAACACGCTAATATTCTAGAAGAAAATATCACTTTTAATATATATATCACCCAAACTTTGGCTTATCGAAAAGCGATTGGCTTCGCTATTCCTTGAAAGTCGAAGGAGAAATACTCACTTTAGGGCTAGGAGTATATTGACACTAATTTGGAGCAATTCTCTTACCTTATTTCATTGCTTACGGCGATTATGAGTAAATTTCTTGAGAAACTAAACACAGCCAGGAATGCTCCTCGGCTAGCAATACCTCCTTTACCAAAGGTTATCACAGGAGGTTTGGTTAGCGTATAATGTGTCAGGAAGGGAAATTTCCTCAAACCCTTCGCACCCTCTATTTCTCTTCGTATTACGGAAATAAAATGATAAAATGAAGTTAAAAGCGAAGTTGGAGGCTTATATAGTTTTCAGGACCTATAAGTTGGAATTCTCGAAGGCAATTTATAAATCGCATTGCCTTGCGGCAGAGCTTGGCGCTTGTCATTCCCAGACTTTTCTAGCATGTATGGCATTTAAAACTCTTAACCAACATACGAATAGGCCATCTACATGTCAGCGAGAATTTATAAGGGTGTAACACAAAAGCCATATTAAAAGTCTATTCAATTATGGACTTCCTTTATGCCGCGGTGGCATCACTAGCACAGTGAAGCATAGACGTCTCGAGATACGATTCTGAGGAGCACAGACAACTCGAGATCTGATTACAAGAACCTAGATAGCTCAGATACGGTTACAAGAGCTCGGATGGCTCAAACATAATTATAGGATCCCGAAGGCTTAGACACGATCCACAGGAACCCTAAAGGCTCAAAATACAATTTCAAATGATGAGTATGTTTAGTTACCTGCTGCCTATGAGACTATGAGTAGTACGAGTTAGAAGTATGTAGATTGCTTGCTTGCACTTCTTTGGGGATTATAGGGACCCGAGTAGGTTGTGCTGTGTTATTCCATACCTTCCAAGCTTATGGGTCCCCGGTTAGGTTCTTGTTTGTATATTTCCACCTTTAGCTGATTCATGTTTGTGAGATTATTAAGGTTAACTTTTGGCCCCTATTGCTAATTACTTTTGGTTCCTCTATCAACTTCTATTTAGTTTATTATTCTTGCCTTACATGTCGGTACATATTATCTTACAGCTGTGCATGGGCGCTGCATACTTGTCTCTAGGTTCGAAAGAGACGGGTTTCGAGACCTACTTAGTAGTCGTTCAATTTCAGCGGACTAGCCAGCTCCCTTCCTCTAGAGTTTCCGGATATTATAGGTTTGCTGTCTTTGTTATATGCGATTTGGGAGGTTGGGGTACATCTTGAACAATATCTTACACTTTAGAGCTTGAAGAATATTGTTTTGGAGTTAGACATACGTTAGTGTCCATCACAGGCCTAGTTGTGTTATGGTGTAGCATCTGGTTTGCTTATAAGTATATATATGTGCATTTGTCTTTTGATCGATTTAGACTGACATAGTGGTGGCATGTTTGTATAGGATGATGTTATAATTGCAAATATTGGGTTAGCTATTTATAACGTAGGTGTATTTTATGGCGTTGTCGGTGATCGTGGGCAAAAAATAGCATATCCAAGTGATACTTTATAACTTAGTGTTTGCCTTGTTTATCTATTAATTTATATACATTCATTGTGATTTTTATGTAAATGTGAATATATACACTAACCAACATGATTAGTTCTTGTTTTGTAGGTTTACAATGAATTTGAGGAACTACTCAATAAGTTGGTGAAGTAAGGCATGGAATCGAAGTAAGCGCGAACGTCGAAAAGGGAGGTGCGCGAAACAGCCCACTGGCGCGTTGGCGAGCCATGGTAAGTGTTGCACGACCGTGTGCACGCCCCTGCCCGGCAGCGGAAAGGCGGGCGAGGCTCCGGCGTGCCCGACAACATGCCACGGCCCAGGGGCATTTTGCCCGCGACAGAGGAAGGCTAACGCGCTGCATGAGTAGCGTGTCACGCAGCCAGCAGTGTCACTCAGCGATTGGGCATCGGAGGCAATTTCCAGAGAACCTCCGCGTTACCTCTATGTCACGGAGCATATTGGCGTGATACACTCAGGTGAAACGGAGCTATTCATCTTTGGGAATATTTTAGACACCTCACATTTACTATAAATAGGTCCCTTAACTCAAAAAAGTGGACACACGATCTTATTTTACGAAAACCACAAGAGAAGTCACGATTTATTTCGAAGAACCACCTAGGAGTGAAGGGAGAAGTGGGAGAACTCCCTAGGGTTTGTCAAATTCCTCTTCTCTTCTACTAATTCTTGTTAGTAAGTTACTTTAACAACGTTTTGTTGTAATTATACGAACATGAGTGGCTAGAACCCTTCCTCTAGGGTTGAAGCCACAAGATATGATTGTATTTTGCAATTTGTTTTGGAATTAAGTTATTGATTGTTGTTTTATTATGCATTACGGATTGTTGGTTGTTTTATGATTGATCACCATGAAAATATATCATGTTAGCTTGGGAATACGCTTGAGAAAGCATTTACCTAGGTCGGAACATGAGGATGTGAGGAGCATGTTTGTATCTCACGATATAATTTTTGTGTTAGGATAGAGATATACCTAATGCCTTGCCCAGTTGATAAACGGGATTATTTAGAGACTAGAGCTTAGGTTTATCCACACATCACCACTCGAAAAGAAAGTAGTTGTGAGGCTAAGTTGAGTTAAATGATTAGGTGCACGAAAGTCCCTCATCGTTTTCCCGTAGCTCTAACATAATTGATTGCCCACGAACTAAATTGCGTCTCGCTCATAATGATGCGGTGGCTAGTTTGTCGTGTTTAGAAATCAGACCATGAACATGCAATTCTAATTATGTGAGATGACAATTGATAGTTTCATACTTAAACCATTGCAATTCGTAGTATCGCATGATTATGGTTTTTAACTCTATGTTGCTCCTAGAGTAATTCGAATATTTCGTTGACCATATTTAGACTTAATTAAACCTTCGCGAAAACCTCTAGAATCAACATACGAAAGTTAATATCACACTTGAACTTGATAGTTAGGTGAATTAGTCCAGTCCACAATGGAGTTCGACATTCCGGTCTTAAAAAGAGCCACTATATTACTTACGACCCGTACACTTGAGGAACCGAATAAGTTTTGGCGCGCGTTGCAGGACTCGGCTAAATTTAGTCAATTTTATCTCATTTTGTGTTGATTTTTAAATTTTCTTAAGTGTTGTTTTAAAAAATATTTAATAAGGAAAGAAGTAAATAATATTGAAAAAAGCTGTTAATTTTTATTTTTAATCGGATACCCTTCTTAACATGGCATCATGGAATATAAATGGGTTAAATGGAGGATATAACACTTTGATGAGTCTTATCGGATGCCGGAGGACCCCACTTGTGGCGGCCTTTGTAACATGTGCAATATATGTAATTAGTCAAGATGGCCGTGGGATGGGCACATCCAGAATCTTCTCCCATCCCCAAGCCCTACTATGATCATACATTGTTTTTCTTTGAATAGGCATGATGAAAATGAGGACTTGGGACGCCAAGCTCGAATAGAGGACATGCTAAAACGGATGCTTGAGCAAACGAGGAAGCAGAAGGAGCGATGGAAGCGGTGAGAATTCGGTAGAAGAGAATGGGCGACTCACAGAAAGGATGAGCGTCGAAGTACGGAGATGATACGAGGCTAGACTTGTGGTAAGCTGATTATGATTTTGCGATACTCAAGAGGAACTACAAAGAAGAAGACAAGGGTGAATTTTGGATGAAGCCCAACAATTTAGAATCTCTTGAGAGTCCGTGATAGGCTTACATATGGAAAATCCATTCATGGAAGAAGATAAGTATCCCATTGGACACTAATGGAGAGATAGATGTTGATCTTGAGAAGGTATATAAAAGTAGAGGTCAAGCACAATGCGGTTTCGAGTCGAGTGTATTGGACCTCTGCTCAAGCATTTTGACATTAGGATTTGGTTGACAGCAGGAATAGAGTCTTCCAAGCTTATGAGAAATGTCTAGAAGGGAGGACCAAGCCCAGTATATTTGAAATTTCTTCGACTCGGAGAGAAAAATGACTTTGCTTACTTAAGAGACTGATAAGTGCAAAAGGCAACCTCTACAACTTGGTCCTTACAATTTTTCACCACCACCCCTAGAACATAAGGAAATTAGAGAAGAAATTAGGGGGTGAATTCATATCCTGAGGTGGAGGAAAAGTGGTGAAACTTGACACGTCGTGCCTCGATGAAAAATTAGGCGGCGCAGGAGGCAACCCGGGTACACGGGTATCCATTTTAATTTCTTGCATTTGAGTTGATTTTTGTTTATTTTCATCTTGTGTTGTTTTGTTGGAAAGTTAGAGGCACGAGATGGAGGGAAGTCGAGTACCCTCGGAGGAAGGCAGCAAGCATGGAAGAAAAAGTCAAGGGTCAAACACCCACTTGTGCAAGTTGAAGAAAAACATGCTAATAGGCCAGGGCCTAAAGGCCTCGGGGAGTATTTCTCACCCTCTTTAAATGTTAACTTGATGCAGAGGACATAACATGATTCAAGTGTGGGGTGAGGAAATTTCAAGGGAAATTTCAAATTTTTGTGCTTAACGATTTTGGTGAAAGGTAATGCTTGTGAGAATTTGTGAGAAATTTGAAAAATTTTTGTGAGTCAAGCAGCCAATTCATCACTGTTAGTTTTATTTTCGGTTCTTTTCGAAACGGGGTGATCGTGGGAAGAATTATATGCCTAAGTGATACTCAAATGCTTCATCTCGTCTTGTTTATCTATCGTTATTTGTACTTTCTCATGTAATTTGTAGTTAAAAATGTGAATTTATACTAACCAACATGATTAGCGTTGCTTTGCAGGGGAAAATGTATTTTTAGGAAGTAAGATGCATGTTGGGAGAAATCGGGAATGAACTCGGAAGCGGGCTTGAGTGGAAAAGGCTAAGGAGATGCGGCAAATAAAAGGGAGCTCGCAGTGGGCCGTGTCACTGTGCCATCGCGAGCATTACTGCCGGATGATTAAAGTTAGCCAAATTCCGAGGAGTGGTGCCTCAGGTAGCCGTTGGACATAATTGCACGGAACATGGAATTCCGGTGAAGGTGCGCGTTGGGCCAGAGTGGCACGTTGGCACACCTTACTGTGTTGCCTTGGTGACACGTTGTAGGCATAAATACGGAGAATTTGGATTCCGGTAGGGTCGCGTTTGTGCAGTGTCACGGAGGCGTGCTCCGATGCACTTTCCGTGACACGTTGCTTGTAATTCCTGGAAAAATTCCCAATAGTATAAATAGCACACTTAGGTTCATTTTAATTATTCGACTTGGTGGTAAGAACGTGGAGTTACGGGCGGTTGAGGACGAAAATCCTAGGGTTCTTCTCATCTCTTTCTCCTTTATTTCAATTTGTTTGTATGATTTACACTCATTTGATGATGTTTAATCCATAAATGAGTGGCTAAATTCACTTCTTGATGAGGTTAAGAACATTTGTAGTGAAATGTAATTATTGATCATTTTATTTTTCATCTTTTCTTCATGGTTGTTCTATTAATTCTTGTTCTTCTTTGGCATTAATGTGGCCAATGTTAATGTATATCTAAAGTCGGTTTTTCACTTTCGAAAGAAAGAAATTAGAAAGTTGTGAATTGATAGGATATGATCTTTTACTTAGTTTGGGAAAATTGAGAATTGATTTACCGCCCGGGATAAGCCACCTGAAAGTCGTAGTCAGCTACGGAATCGGTTTTGTATGGCTTGAACCTTAATTTCTTTTTATCATAAAAATGTGGGGTGGAAGGTTCATGATTCTTAAGTTGGGTTAAATACTAATCCATAGGCAATAATTCTTGACTAGCAGCAGAAGGAAAGATTAATCAGGTGTATCGATAAATTACTTCCCTACATGTTGTTTAAACTCTCAGCTTATGCTTTCATGCTATAGTTCGAGACTCAAATTGTATATTCGTTTAGATTTAGTATAAATTTGGAAACAAAATCCCAAATCTTCTTTACTATTATGCATTTTAGAGTTAAAGTCATTGACACTTGATTCGATTGTTACCTTGGTCGAGTCCACAGCTGGGATCGATACTTGGCTTACTTGAGTCGTTTTACTACTTGTTCGACCCCACGTGCACTTGCGTGTAGTCATCTAGGCCAAACGAATAAGTTTTTGGCCTTAGATTCTTAGGGGAGCGCGATTGGTAAAATTGTTGTCTTAAGTGTTAGTTTACAATTTCTATATTGGTGCGACAACTTGGTGCTTGTCTTTGCCGGAGAGATATTGAATTGTTGAACACTTTGGCGAAGACAAGGAGAGGATTTGGTGGATTCATAGTTAGAGCGGAAAGACAATTCCATCGTCAAGGAAAGCTCTAGAGAGAAAGCTACGATTACCGAGACAAGCAATCCTGGAGCAACCCGCAGAATCCACCACTTGTAAGGGTAGTGGTGGTGCCTGAAGAAATGGCAGCTAGGCCAGTTCCCGACGTGGCAATCTCACATGCTAACAACGTTACATCTAGCATTCGCAAACCCCGAGCCGGGAGGAAGTTGAGCTTAAACGAGAATATGGTGCAATTCTTGCTACCCAGTGAGCGATTCTGAGTCTCCCTCACGAGGATCCACAACAACATCTCCAAAATTTTTGGAGATAAGTGACTCACTACGACATCCCATTTGGAGTGTCGTGATTACGTCGGGCTTACATTGTTCCATTTTCACTTTTGGGGAGAAGCAAAGAGGTGGTTGAAAGCTGTACCACCTAATTCCATCACCCGTGGGATGATCTTGCATAGGTGCTTGTTACGATTCTTTCCATCCGGAAAACGCCAAGACTTAGAAGTCAATTCTAAGTTTTAAACAAAGAGAGAGGAGAATCTATATCAAGGGCTGGGAAAGATTTAAATGATGTTGTGGGATTGTCCTCATCATCACCAATCCAATGATGTGTTGGTGCATCCTTTCATAGAGGGTTTGGAACCCCACACAAAAATCTTGTTAGACTCGGGCGGGGACAAGCATTAGAAGGCACATGAGGAGGCTGTATACTTTGTTAAATCGTATTCGAGGAAATGCGGAGTAGAATGCGGACTCTTCAAAGAGGAGGAACAAGGAAGCGTTTGGAGTCTTAGGGATGGTTTTACAGCTATCGCTGCACGAGATAGCTGCGTTATAGAATCAACTCAACACCCACTTGATAATATGAGCCATCGATCTCAAGCTGATGAATGTAGTGCGGCCGAGATTTGGTGTGAAGTGTGCGCGAGTAATGAACACTCGGAGTGAGTGTTGTGGAGCGAATCCACGATTGATGAACTTTTTTGGTAGTGTATAGAGAAATAACCACCAAGGTATGGCAACAACTATAACTCCAATTGGAGGAGTCACAATTTCTCTTGGGATAGTAACGACCATCAAGGGGCGAGTTAGTCGGGCGCGAGAGAAATCAGGAGGAGAGCGAACTATCGGTAGAGTATAGAAGCAACAATGCACCTCCTCCACCACCATAACCCAACATTGAGGAAATGTTCAAGACAATGATAGCTAACCAAGTGTGAAATTAGCGGCCAGATGAAAGAATAATCAGTTAGCTACTAAGGCGGCGGAGTATGTCCAGTTTGGGCAACTAGTAGACCCCAAGCACACCCGGTAGGAAGGAGGGCGTCAGAGTGACAACGATCCCAACCCCAAACAAGTGAATCACCGGTGACCACAAGAGGTGGTTTACAGCAAATTGGAGACCGGAAGACCACCTCGGCGGTCGGGGGAGCAGCGAGAGAATGAGAGAACACGGTGATGAGAGGGGAAGAAGAGGATCTTTGAATCGGAAAGACCACCACCCCTAGTTCCCTCGAAAGATTCAGAAACACGGAGGAAGCGTGTTTCAAAAGTTTATGGAGGTGTAGCGGTACACATTAATTTACCTCTTGGTGATGTTTTGCGGGAGTGCGGAAATCGCAAAGTACATCAAAGACATCATGGCGAACAAAAACGGGTTGGCGGAAGTGCGCGACGGTGGCTCTTACGGAGGAGTGCACCTTCGGATACAAAAACGAGGTTGTCCACAAAGCTCAAGGACTCAGGGCTTTACAATTGATTACAATCGGGCGAGTATCGAGATCACGGATTATGTGATTTGGTAGCGAGCATTAACTTGATGCGGGCACCGCCGGTATTCAAGTTGGGGCTAGGAAGTCCTAAACCTGACAGCCGGTGATCTTGCAACTAGCGGATCGTTCTTTGGCCGAGACTAGATGGCATTGTGGAGGACGTCTTGGTGCAAAGTGGGCTCCCTTATCTTCCGGTAGACTTTATCGTCTTTGGATTTGAGCGGACGCGGAAGTCCCATTTATTTTGGGGCGTCCCTTTTTGGTGACGGGGAAAGTGCTAGTGATGTAGATGCGGGGCAGCTAACCATGCGACGCATGACAAGGTAGGTATTTGATGTGTACAAGGCCACTAAGCTTCATTTGTGTATGAGGAGCTCTCGAGTGATCAACATGCTTGATCGAGAGGATATGGCTCGAGTGTTGATTCACAGGAGCAAATGGGAAAACCACCAGGTGAAGGACCCCCCAGCTGGGTTGTGCAAGAAGATCGAGGTGCCACGGTCGCGGTTAATGGGCATCGGTGTAAACGAGGACATGGGTAGGGGCGTTGTTCGGAAGAAAGCGTCAAAGTCACCCTAGAGAGTGATTGAGCTTAAATGACGTCGGCGATGGTAAACCAGTGCTGCACGGGAGGCAACCCGTGAAATGTTGTAAATAGACAAGTAGAAGTAGCTAGTTGAAAAGAAAAAAAATAATAATATATAAAAATGTAAATATAACAAAAATATTGTGTTGTGTTTAAAACCTTAGAATTCTAACCAATTTCTTGTTGTGAGATGGAATTTCAGGTTGACGGAGGGTAAAAATGCAAAAGAATCGCAAAGGAAAAATTGAGGTAAGAGAAAATATAAAAGTAGCGAAACGGTGAGCATGCGATGGCTCCGTGTCACGGGAGGAGAACCTCGCGTTACCCTCGCGTGACACGTTGAGGTCTAGTCTGGAATTTTAAAATTCGAGAACACCTTCGATAGCTCGTGTCACGGAGGGGGTGCTCGCGTGCCGCCGTGACACGTTGAGAAAGGTATTCGTGTCGGAGTCACACCGAGATCACTTGGGTGACCGTAGCTCCCTTTTAACCAGGTTTCCCTCATTTTCCCCATTCCTTCTCCCCTCGCGACAAACACCTAAAATCCCTCCTTCCTCAGCGTGACACGAACCTAGGAGCTAAATTTCTTCCAACTTTTCTTCGATATCATCGGATTAAAAGGTATGTTCTTGAACTCAACCTAAATTTTGCTAAATTTTTGATTTTAAGCATGTGAGGTGAGTAAACCTTGCCCTAAGTGTAGAATTGAGCTTAAATGCAATTAAGTTATTGTTGATTGACGTTCGTAGTATCGTTGTGATTATATGAACTCGATAAATACATGTTAGGTTAATTTGTGCAAAATTGCTAGGTAGGAGTTAGAATTTGAAATGAAGAAGTTAAATTGAGTTTGAAATGTGAAATTTTTTTTGGTTGGTTTTTTGTTTTTTTTAATATTATTAATTTTTATGTAATTATATATGCAAGAAATTGGTGGATTGCATAGGTTTTGTTGAGAGTAGTTTTGCTAAGTGTTATGTGATGAAATGGTATCGATGGTGATATTGTGTGATTGGAGGTATGCAGTACGAGTAGTACATAGAATTTATACCATCGAATTCTGCGAATACACGAGGCATGTTGTTTTTGTTTTGTAAATTTGAAAAAGAGGATTGTCTTCTTAGTAATGTTGTAATTGTGGCTAAAGACTAAGTGTGGGAGTGGCTAGATTAACCCAACCTTAGTCGACGCTAATTTTGATTTGACTAACATTGGGACTATGCGCGGTTGTGAGGCAGATAAGGCGGCCGAGGCAGAAGAAAAAGGAAAGGCGCATCTACATCGAGCGCCCAGGGAGGAAAGGATTACACTAGGGCGGCGGTCAGCGGCACAGCCGGTTCCGCGTGGCCAACGCGAATCATCTGAACTTAGATGGGTGGCGCGAAGGGGAAGAAGTGGTACACAAAGAATAAGGAGAACAAATACTTCCTAGGAGCACATTGCAAGGGAGTAGTTGACACGAATTCCAGAATCGTACGGGATTGTATTACTTGTTTGAACTTCATCTTTGAAGAGCCCAAGGAGTGCAATCTCCATTTGATTCGGGAGTTCTGCTCCAAGCTGGGGGCAGACGCTCAGTAGTCACACCATCAAGATAAGGTGGCAAATTGTCACTTTTGAGCCCGTCACACGAATGCCATTTTGGGGCGCGGGACACGAGACGCCCCATGTACTCGGCGGCTGAACATCACTCCACCATATACGGATATCAGACGCACTCTGTGTGGAGCCATTTGATGACACGTTGGAAGCCGGAGGCATAGAGAGGGCTACCATCGAGACAGCACTACTCGCAAATGAACGAGGGGAAGCCGATGCAGCTCCAAAATTGTTGTTCTGCACGATCCTGAGGGTCCACATGACAGATGTCACCGGGATCGTGTGTCTGAGTATATGCCACACGATGAAAGAGCTGGAGATTAATATTGGGGTGGTGATCATCTCGCCATGAAGGAAACGCGTTCTGCATCAAGGAGCGCAGTGCGGAGTTTGGTGGCTTGTGACCACGTTCCTGCCGGGGGCCTAGATATTGAGGAAGAGGCCTGGACTACATCCCACAGATGGATAGACGGCGTGCGTGACGTCACAAGACAAGGCACCCCGAGCACCACTCACGGACCCGGTTCTCACACTAGGCGAGCGGCGTACTCCGGGATGATCGATGGCTCGCATGTTCGGGATGCGAATCTTTGCCGGTTGCGCATAGGCGGGAGGCCGACAAGCAGAAGAGATGTGGAAGCTCGACTTGGACTACCCCTTCGGCGAAAATGCTAGGGCTACATGCGAGTGGGACCGACTTTGTGGGCACGTAGATGACGATGTCCCCAGATGAGGAGACAGCGCGGGGACCAGACATTGAGTCGGATGAAGGCGGCGGGCGACTCGGATGGGGATGAGGCAGCATTTTTGTGAAGAAATTGAATACTTGGCGATCGGGAGTTTCACCACTATTTTTGAGATATCTTTGAATTTTGTGTTCTTGGGGATAGTGTTCGGTTTAAGTGTGGGGTAGGGTAGTTGAGTTTTGAATTTGTTTGTTGTTGTTTATGTTCATATTTTGTTGTTGTTCCTTTGTGTAAAAATTGTTACTTTTTGTGATTTTGTGTTTATGTTGTGTAAATTGGTGTTGTAATTAATGTGAAGGCACATTTGTGCGTATTGGAGTTGTTGTTAATTTAGTTTTGTGTAAATATTACGATTTCTATCAAAATTATCGATATTTTTTAAAAAAATTTAAAACTTCAAAAAAAAAATTTATGATTGGGTTTCTCGCGTTTGTTTTCGGTGCTTTTACCAAGAATAGTCCCATTGAACCGAAGTCGTAAATATTGTGATTCCACTATGATGGATGGATGACGGTAGTCTTAAGGGAAGTGTAGTCGATAGGAGTAGTTTTTTACGTTTTATTTTTCTTTTGTTTGTATCCCAAACGTGTCTCACACTTTATGGTTGAAATTCTTGTTGCGTGTTGTACCTGATATTTAGAATGCAAAGGTGATTCATATGAAAGTATGCAACTTTGTAAATATGTTGAGATACCTAGGACATAGAATTCGATTCGGTGTGATTGAGGCTTAATGTTTGAATTTTTGTAATTAGGCGATTGAAGAGTCTGTGAATATGTCTCGAGTTCGGCATGTGCAATGAGTGTGTGGTGAGGTTTGATTATTCCATGCTATTGTGAATTGTCTAGAACACACGGTGTGTGTGCGAAGCGAAATGAAGGATGTGTAGTGTAGGTAAGGATGTATTTCTTTGATTTAGCAGAAGTTTTTTCATTATCATACCCACCTTGAAAGTACATCCTAGTTAGCCCATTGAGCCTTTAGCCTATTTTTTTCTTTCATCGGGTACAAATCGAGCTTAACCCCTTTCTTTTCATTATCCCAGGTAATTTGATCTAAAACTCTTAGCGCTCAATAAAAAAATAATTTTTCCCACAGGTGTCAGGAGTGAGAATTGTGAAAAGAGCGAAAAAGCGGGAAGTGGTGAAGAAAGAAAAGGTCAAGGTGCACTTGCTGTAATTAAATAAAATGAAGATGTATAACTAATCTTTTGTTATTAAGTGAGTGTGCTTAAAGAAATGGGGACAAAAATAAAGAAAGACTTCAGAATGGGAGGATGAAGGAAGAAACAATGCCCGCTAATGTTGATGGGATGTATTGAAAAGCGCTTAAGGATGCTAGTTGCTATTATTGAATTTAGCCAGTATTTATAGTTAGTAGCTACATTACAACTCGTTAATTCCTACGTGATCTTACATCACGCGTCCTTATATTAGTGGAGTAATGCACTAGAGGCAAGCCTATGGTTCATGACATGATGCATGTGAATTCTTTGGGAGAGAGCGAAATCGTGTGTATATGCCCTGCATATAATGTTTTTGAGTTCTATTGTGGTTTGAAAAGGGAAATTCTCTTGTGTTGTGAGGGCACATGCTTGGCCAGAGATTGAATTTTGTGTAGGATATCCTTGATCGGCTGATTTGCATGAGTTGCCGATATCGAGTCGATTCTTAGTCTAGGAGGTCTTGATGTGTTGAATGTCGTTGTATTGATGAGACTATGCATGTTTTCTTGATGATTTGCTATGTTAAATAATCGGTATACTTAGTAGCTCAGATTGTCGACCCAAAGTAGCTATGTGTGGGTGTCAATTGCATGAGATTTGAGATTATTGTTCGAGGACGAACAAGGTTTTAAAGATGTGGGGTAAGTGATCTTGGGAAGAATTATATGCCCAAGTGATACTCAAATGCTTCATCTCGTGTTGTTTATCTATCGTTATTTGTGCATTCTCGTGTAATTTGTAGTTAAAATGTGAATTTATACTAACCAACATGATTAGCGTTGTTTTGCGGGAAAAATGTATTTTAGGAAGCTAAGATGCATGTGGGAGAAATCGGAATGAACTTCCGGAAGCGACAGTGGAAAGGCTAAGGAGATGCGACAAATAAAGGAGGCTTTCCGCGATGGAGCGCGTGTCACGGCCCCGCCATCGCGGAGGCATTCTTCCCGGATGATTAAAAGTTAGCCAAATTCCGGAAGGAGGTCCGTGTTGCCTCCGTAGCACGTTGGACATAATTACGGAACATGGAATTCGGTGAAGGTGCTTGGCGTTGGAGTAGTGGCACGTTGGCTATAGCATTGCCTTCAAGTGTACGTTGGGCATAAATACACGGAGGCTGGATTCCGGTAAGGGTCAGCGTTTGTGCCGTGTCATGGAGCCGGTGCTCGCGATTCACTCCATGACACGTTGCTGTTATTAGGGAAAAATTCCCAGCAGTATAAATAGCACACTTGGGTTCATTTTTAATTATTCTAACTTGGTTGAGCAAGAACGTGGATTACACGGGCGGTTGAGGGGGCGAAAATCTAGAAGTTCTTCTCTATCTCTTTCTCCTTTATTTCAATTGTTTGTATGATTTACACTCATTTGATGATGTTTAATCCACAAATGAGTGGCTAAATTCACTAACTAACGAGGTTAGAACATTTGTAGTAGAAATGTAATTATTGATCATTTTGTTTTTTTCATCTTTTCTTCATGGTTGTTCTATTAATTCTTGTTCTTACGCATTAATGTGTGTGTTAATGTATATCTAAAAAGTCGGGTTTCACTCGAAAAGAAAAGAAATTGGAAAGTTGCGAATTGATAGGATATGATCTTTTACTTAGTTTGGGAAAATTGAGAATTGATTTACCTCCAGGATAGAAATATGCACGAAAGTCGTATTAGTCAACTACGGAATCGATTTTGTATGACTAGAACATGAATTTCTTTTATCATAGAAATGTAGGTGGAAGGATTATGGAATTCTTAAGTTTTGGGTTAAATAGAGTTTTAATCCATAGGCAATAATTCTTTACTAATAGAAGGAAAGATTAATCAAATTGTATCGATACTTCCCTCCATGTTTGTTTTAACCTCGGCATGCTCATAACTATAGTTCGAACTCAAATTGTATATTAGTTTTCATGTTTAGTATAAATTAGGAAACGGAAATCCCCAAAATCTTCTTTACCTTTATTATGCATTTTTAAGTTAAGTTCATTGACAGCAGTTCGATTGTTGTGGTCCGAGTCCACGTGGGATCGGTATGGCTTACTTGAGCCATTTTTTCACTGTTGAGCCCGTGCACTTGCGTGTAGTCATCTAGACACGACAAACGGTCTTTAAACCGAAGAATAAATTTTTATTTGTGTTGTATGCTGTGTCTTAGTCATGATTGGGAATTTGTTTTCGACGATGGATGGATGACAGGTCTTGAGGAAAATTAGTCAATAGGTTTGGTTTTTGAACATTAGCTAATTTATGGCTTGATATTCTTGTTATGTGCTAGAAATGATTGTAAGATGCAGTATGTGATGTGAAGCATGCAAGTGTATAACTTTGTGTGAGACACTTAGGCTCTTGAATTTGACTCAATATGATTGAAGCTTAATTGAATTCTTGTGATTAGTGAGTTAAGTCTGTGATGTCTTGAATTGAGCATGTGCCATGAGTGTAAGGTTTTGAGCATTACTGTGCTATTGTGGAGTGTCTAGAACTTGCACGGTGTGTGTTTATAAAAACGAAATGAAGGATGTGAATTGTAGGAGATGGTTTAGGCATTTCTTTGAATGAACCTTAATGTTATCCCTCACTTTACCTACCTTGAAGAATTAATCCTAGTTAGCCCCATTGAGCTTTGAGCCTATTCTTTGATAATTTGCAACATAAACAATCCGTTTTCTTTCATTGGCAGATTTGATCCAAACTCAAGCGCTTAAAGGAAAAATGGGAAGAGTGAAGGAGTGAGAAGGTGAAAAGGAAAATGTAGCAGGAAGTTGGTAAAAGTGAGAAAGGTCAAGGTGCACTTCTTGAAAATGGTTGATTAGTAGTAGGGAGTAAGAAAACAAATTAATTAAAAGTTATTTATAGAACTCCTTACTACTAAAGCTAAGAGTGCTAAAGAAATGAGGGAAACAAGGAAAAGGGAAAGTAGAAAAGAGATAAAGGTGAAGTAAGGGAAGGAAGTTCGTAATGAGGCGTGATGTATTATAAGCGCTTAGAGAGGAGGTAGTCACTATTACGGGCCATAATAAAATGTAGACCCGTCCCTTAGCTACATTACAACACAAAAAGTCCTACTTGATCTTACGTCATACATCATAAATTAGTGAGATAAAACACTAAGGGCAAGCTTAGGTCATTACGTGATGCATGTGAATTCTTTGTGAGAGAGATTACTTCTTATTCGTGTACCCACACATGTTGTGATTTAACAATTGTTTGCGTGTGAAAATGGGTATCTCTCTTTCCGTGAGGGCACATGTTGAATGAAGGATATAATTCATGTGGGATTTCTTAATCGGTTGATTTGCATGAGTTTGTTGATATTGAGAGTCGATTCTGGATGTTAGGAAGTCTTAACATGGTTGTATTTCATTTCAATGATCAAATCACATGCCTTAATTTTAGCTTGTTATCTTAAATAATCATTATAGCCAGAGCTTGAATTGTCTTGCTAAATTAGTTATGTGTGATTCTTCATTTACATGAGATGTAAAGGGTTGTTCGGACGAACAAGGCTTTAAGTGTGGGAGTAGGTGATCGTGCGCAAAATAACATGTCCAAGTGATACTTTATAACTTAGTGTTGCCTTGTTCATCTATTTATATATACATTCTCATGTGATTTTATGTAAATGTGAATATATACACTAACCAACATGATTAGTTCTTGTCTTTGTAGGTTTTGATGAATTTGAGGAACTACTCGATAAGTTGGTGAAGTGGAGGCATGGAGTCCCGAGTAAAGCGCGAACGTCGGCAAGGGTGTGTGGCTTGACCCACTGCCGCGTTGGCAATGTGCCACGGCAGGCGGTTTGTGCGACCATGGCGTGCCACGCCCCCTTCCCGAGCACGCGAAGAGAGCGGGCGAGCTCCCGGTAGCGCCAGCAACGTACACCCAGGGCGGCTGCGCGACGAGAGGAAGGCCAGCGGCGCATGAGCGCGTGTCACCCGATAGCGGGTGACACTCGGCCGGATTGGGCATGCAGGCAATTTCGAGAGAGCCTCCGCGTTACCTCCGTGTCACGGAGCATATTGCGCGATACACTCCGTGACACGGAGCTATTTCATACCGGCAATAATTTTAGACACCTCACATTTACTATAAATAGGTTCCTTAACTCCAAAAAGTGGGGGACGATCTTAATTTCTAAAAACCACGAGAGAAGTCACGATTTATTTACGAAGAACCACCTAGGAGTGAAGGGAGAAGTGGGAAGAGCTCACCTAGGGTTTGTCAAATTCCTCTTCTCTTCTACTAATTCTTGTTAGTAAGTTACTTTAACAACGTTTTGTTGTAATTATACTAACATGAGTGGCTAGAACCCTTCCTCTAGGGTTGAAGCCACAAGATATGATTGTGATTTTGCAATTTGTTTTGGAATTAAGTTATTAATTGTTTTTTGTCTTGCGTGCGGATTGTTGGTTGTTTTATGATTGATCACCATGAAAATATATGTGCTGGGCATATTCTTGAGAAAGCATTTACCTTGAGTCGAGAACATGAGGATGTGAGGAGCATGTTTGTATCTCACGATATAATTTTGTGTTAGGATAGAAATATACCTAATGCCTTGCTTGGTTGATAAAACGAGGATTGTTTAGAGACCGACTTAGGTTTATCACATCACCCTCAAGAAAGTAGTTGTGAGGCTAAGTTGAGTTAAATGATTAGGTGCCGCAGTCCTAATCATTTCACGTAAACCAGAACATAATTGATTTCCCACCGAACAAGTGTGTCCTCGCTCACAATGATGTAGTGAGGCTAGTTTGTCGTGTGTAGAGGCTCGAAAGACCATGAACATGCAATTCTAATTATGTGAGACGACAATCGATAGTTTCATACTTAAACCATTGCAAATCATAGTATCGCATTTTTATCTGGTTTTAACTCTATGTTGCTCCTAATATCTGGTTTTAACTCTATGTTGCTCCTAGAGTGAATTCAGAATATTTCGTTGACCATATTTAGACTTAATTAAACCTTCTCGAAAACTTCTAGAATCAATACTTGCGAAAGTTAATATCACACTTGAACTTGATAGTTAGCTGAATTGGTCCAGTCCCTGTGGGTTCGACATTCCGGTTCTTAAAAAGAGCCACTACATTACTTGCACGACCCGTACACTTGCGGGACCGAACAGTCAGCCTAACACTATGTTTTGAGCTGAAATATAGCTGATTGATTTCTTGTATATGTGTTGCTGGTTGGCACCAGAGATGTATATATCCAGCTAGGTCAGCTCAGAGTCCAGTGTGGCATTAGGTGCCAGTTACGCCTCCCTAGGTGGGGTGTGACAAACTTGGTATTAGATAACTAGGGTTTATTCAAACGACTGGTTCGTCCCAGTTGAATGAATATACTCAATCACAGGGTCAGGTCTCATGAGAGATTTCAAATTAACCGTTATCAATTTGTTCCAAATATAACTATCCAGCGACCACAGCTCAAGTTAATACAATGATCATCAAGATCAAGGCTTTATTGTAATTCTCTTTTTCTAATCTATACCTCTCTAGGATCAAGCAAGTAAAGAATTCATGTAAGTCCTAATATTGCACATAGTTAAGAAATGTTTAAGAATGAAGAGAATACAATACAAGCATTTTGCATTGGTTTTGAATCACTTTTGTGCAACCCTAGCTCATTAATCCACCATAGTTCCCACAACCCTAGTTGTGGAGGTTTTAGCCTCTCATAGTTGTAAGGTTTTGATATGTATTCATAATTAAACACATAAATAAATACTTACAATTATAGATGAGAGAAAAACTTCTTTGATTATATCCGAAATAACTCATGAACAATTCACAAAAATCAATAAGAAATCAAGAAAAGGTTGATCACAAGCCAATCAACTCAACTCTATATTGTCTCGATATTCTCTCACGTCCTCTAACAACTTCTCACCACCTCTATTGAAAATAAAACATAAAAAGTATTTATACATACATAAGAATCCTTTTCCTAAGGTAACAAGGTAAATTTCTATAACTGATGCCGCTTGAGCCACGACAGATCCTACGACCCGTAGCGGGATTATACGGGTCATACCTTCTATCCGTATGTCCTTAGCTTGCTAAAACATAGCTAAGCGTTGGGCCTTGGTACGAATCATACATGCGTCCTATGAGTCGTACTATTCTTCTGTGTCTTAACTCTGAGAATTCTAAATTTTTCTGAAGTTTTTCACGAGTATAGTAGTACCACTCGTACCTTGATGACAAAACTCGTACTATCTATGGCTGAGTGTGATCGCACAACTCTGTCTGTGAAATTCTTCTGAATATTTCCATGACTAAATGCTATGGCTCGTACAAGCATTGTATGACTCATACTGAGAGTCGTAGGATGCACTCTTCATAAATCAGCCATTTGAAACTTTTCATGGTCTTCAGTATGACTCATAGCATCATCCTACGACTTGTACTAAGACTGTGACTTTAGCCCATTTTCTGCATTTTAAGGCTATCTTTTGCACATTCTTGTTCCAACAACTATTTCTCCTGTAACAAAAGAAAAAGTGCATTATATCCATATAAGCACTCATAAGTCTATGTTATTTTCTTAGTTTTGAGCGTCGAAAGTGCTGTAAACTCACAGCACATCACTCACAAGCTGGAGTGCCTCTATTTACTGATGAAACTCCTTCCACTACTCTAGGAGTGATAGCCATTGTTCGGAAGAGAGATGCCGAGGCACTGGAAATGAGACGAAAGAGGCTGCATGCCTTTGGAGTGCAGGAAGGATCCCTCTTCCATGGGTCAGACAAGTCACCACACGCCCCAGAATCAAATAAGCCACAGCCAACAATGTCAGGCCAAGAATTAGGAAACATGCCTCAGCATGGAGCTTCTCCCCCTCCGCAATCCTCTCAACCAAGTGGTCTCCATAGACTCGTGGAGATGACAAACTCATAGGAAAGCCAACTTCAATGATTGTCTAAGAGCCTCCCTACAATCATTGCCAAATCAATCAAAAAGGAGCTGAAGTCATTGTACAAGAATGTCGCCACTCTATGAAAGAGGGTGGATGCAGTGGAAGGGGCAGTCACTTCCCTCTAGATTGAGGTACAAGAGTGGAAGAATCGAACTTCAACAGAAGTTCCGGATATGAGTGCCTTGGATGCTGCAATGGCTACTCTTTCCTCAGTTCAGGGTCCAATTGATGATCTTTTGAGGGGCTGGGAGATGATTTTGCTGGGCTAGGTGAGGCCAGCGGTGGTGGTGCAAGTGATGTAGATGTTGATGATGAAAAAGAGTGACCCACTTAGGGAGTTTCTTGTCCCTTTCCCTTTTGCATATTTACATTGGGGACAACATATTCTCTTAAGTGGGGGAGCGATGAGCACACTTGATGATGGGGCCAGGATGGATGTTTTTATGTTTTTGTTTTGAAATTGAGTAAGTAAAGCCTTTGCCGGGAAGTTTTTTACTTTTGATGATGATTGATGATTGCCCTTGTCGGGCGTGTCTTGTTTGAAAAAAAATGAATGACCTTGTTTAGTTTTAATAGTTGATGGTTAGTGATCAAATGGGGTCATTGTTTTGAATTGCGTAATCTTGCATAAAATGACCCATAGTATTGCTTTTTTTCATCGTGGTAAATAGTAGTGCAGTAATTAAAACCCCAAGGGTTTTCTTTTGACCACGGTTCTTTCCCTAGGAGCTCTCTTTTTTTTTTTTGTAGTCGAACAGGATTGGTATTTCCCGATGATAGATTGAGTGGAGACATTCTTAAGAGAAAATGCCATGTTGTTTTGAGTCTTTTATTAAGTTGGTTTGAGAGGCACCACCAAACAAAATGTTTGAAATAGAATTTTAAAATAAGGGCATGAAAATGAAGATAATGAGCAAGTGTTGGCACCGTAACATAGCATTCTCTGCCATACGCTGTAAATTCTTTGCTTGACTTATGATGTTTGCATGCTTTGATGTCCTAACTAGATATGTTGTGTTGAGAATGACTCTTGTAGACCCTTTAAGGGTGATGCCTTGTGTATTGAAGAAATTTTTGATGAATCTCATGCATAACATCTTGTCTAGAACTTGCCTCAAATATGATTCAAGGTGAAAATCCTAGATGTAGCCATGTAGGTACACCACGAACATGAGTTTAGGCTTTCCTTTGTCTAGTCACTTCACCCTTATACCCTCCATGAGAATTGGTCCTTGTTAGGCAACGTTGAGCCCTATACCCTTTCTTTGGCAACCACATTACAAGCCTTCAGACCGCTCTTAATACCTCTCTTTGGCACCCATTCTCCCTAAATGGTAATGAAAAGATAGTGATGAAATGAGGCTTAAAGCCTAAGAAAGTGGGAGTGATGAAAAAAATGAGAAATGAGGCAAAAGCCTATGTTTGGAGGTGTGCAAAAAAAGGTGGAAGATAAGAACTTTAGTGTGAGGGAAGCACCACATTATGTCAAAATGCACCAAAGGATAAATCAAAAAGAGAAAGACAATTTTTGTGAACTGGTGCTTCCTCTTGAGGCGATAAGGCTTGTTATGAAAGCCAAAGGGGTTATAAGGAGGGTTGTTAAATAAATGAAAGTTAGAAACAAGGAAATATGTGAAACAATGTGATGAGAGTGGATGGAGTTGATGTAAGGTATGTTCACAAAAAGAATTAGGGAGGATCTAGTCACTACAGCCAAATTTTTATCCTACCCTTACCCCGAGCCTACATCATAACCCGCAAGCCCTAAATGATTCTAAATGCAGCTACTCTATATTAGTTGCGAATTACATGAAGAAAAAGCCTACGGGTCAAGTGTATGCATGAAGATTTCTTTTGGGAGAGTGAGTGTGAGTGTCTCTTCCAATCAATCCCTTGGGTGCATTCAAATGATCACATGACCCAAAGAATAGGGAATCTTATTTGGTGAGTGGCATCACTCCTTTTTGGGGACACAAGAGCATTCAGAGTTAGTGTGGGAATAGGGCACGAGGAGTGTAAGCTCTAAGGCAAGCTTTGAATGTGCATTGATTATAACTTGCTATGCTATGTGTGTCTCATGGTTGAGAAATGCCCTTATTTTACTAAATGAATCCATTCATAAGGTTTGATTGGTGGAAAGTGATATCCTGTTTGAAACATCTTCATAGTTTTGGTCTCTTAGGGTATTTTCTTCTCTTTTTTAGTGAGCTTGGTGAGTATATTTTTGGGTTGTCATAGTTCAGGTAATTGGTGAGGTTTATTTTTGAATAGAGGTGGCATATTTTTCAATGAATGAGTATTGCATTACTTGAGGACAAGCAATGGTTCAAGTTTGGGGGTTTAATGAGTTGGTAAGTTACTAACTCATTAGGTTAAGAAACTTGAGATTTTGCTTAGTTCTTGAGTTGATTATATGGATTTTATGCCCTTTTTGCGTTTTTTAGTGTGAGGATAACTAGATGTGAAGAAAAGGAAAAAAATGGAGCAAAAAGAAGGGAGTGAGATCAAATCGACGATCCAACAATGAAGACCAGCGAAATGCCGGTCAAAGGCTGAACATCACTGTCTCTGAGGAACAATGCCACAGGCGATTCAAGTTTCCAGTGGCGACTCACCGGTCCAGTCATCGAAGGACACCAAAAGTGATGGAAAATAGCATGAAGATCCGGTGGTTCATGCATTGGTATCGGCTAAATGCCGGGTGAACCGCCGATGCTCACTTGAGCTGAGTGAGGGCCCAAATAAGACATCCAATGGTTTACAGATTGGGACCGGTGAACCTTCATTGTCTCCTCCAATTTAAGAACGATGCTCAGGGGTATAATTATCCAACACGGGAAAAGAGGTAAAAAGTGCCCTACTTTTTAGGATATAAATAGCAGGTAAAGTACTTTGTACTAATATATAGAAGGAGTGATAGAAATAGAAATATTGAGAGAGAGCAAAGCATATATCACATCCTTGTTTCCCTTTTGAGTTGTAGAACATTCTCTTAGTAGATATAGGGAGATTTTGATTGGTAACTTTGGAAAAAGTACTTTGCTCTATTTCTTCCTTGTAATAGTAAGTTTCAGCCATTGTTGGAGACTATTTTGTGAATTTGATTTTACTACTCTTGCTCTTAAATTCAATGAAGTTATTGATGAATGTGCTTTTCAATTTCTTAATCATCAGTAGCTAAATCATTAACTAGAGGTGTGTGATGAATACTTAATTAGAATGGGTATTGCTAGAGTCATCTTCATATTTTTCAAAGAAGTGTAAATCTGTTAGATTCTCTTCAATCTATAAAGGAAGATCCATTGGTTATTATATGTGTCTATTTATTCTTGCTTGATTGTTGTTTGTAAAAGAATAATTAAGTATTGGAAAAGAATTTAATAGTGGGTATGGATAAGAGATAGTGAAATTGGGCTAGAAATAGCTAAAATTACATTCTCATTCCTTATTAGCAGCTACTAGCTAGAAATTAGTGCAGCTGCTAATCCAAATCGAATTGGGTTGAACTAAATTGTGGCTAGAGGTTTGACAAAACTCTAGTAAGAGGTAGTTGAAAGGCTGAAAAGATGGAATTACCCACTTCCCAATTTTTTTACACTTGTTGAACTCATAAGATGGCCTAGCATGTCCCGATCTAGTTTGTATATCATCTACACCACCCCTCTAGTCCTTCATACTCTTGTTGACAACTTTGCTGATATTGTTGTTTCATTTCACTAAATCACCGAATATAAATCACTACAAAATATTAATCCCCCCAATTTTATTTATTTTTATATTAAATCTACGTGGTGCAAGTTAACTTTAATTTCTCAACCGACAATTGCAACTATCATTCCCTATTCCTCATGGGATTCGACCTCGACACTCGTCGGTTACTTGTTTTGGTACTTCGACCGTGTATATTCTTTGCATGAAGGATATATTTTGGATGTTATCAACAATCCATCCGAGAAAGCCCACTGTACCTTGCAAGGGTATTGTGGCTGAGCTAGTTGATCACAAGTATGAGACTCGTTGGGCCAATAACCTACGGTGGCACCGTAGTTCTGGGAACCTAGGTGCACTGGAACCACGACCCGCTCAGTACTAAGTACTACTCCCACTGGATAGTCCTAACTTGAGTACTAAGCTAATAGCTCGAAGCTGGGGTCCTGGACTAAGTCAGAAATACTTATCTGGAAGTAACCTGAGAGTCTGTAGGACCAGATAACTGAAAACTAGTGTTCTAAGACTGGTCATAGCTGCTTATCTGGAAGCGTCTTAACCGTCTAAAGAACTAACTCATAACTGATACTTCTGGTTCTAAGGCTGGTCATAACTGCTTATCTAGAAGTATCATAACCATCTAGAGCACTAACTGATAGCTTAAACTAGGGAGTATTACTGAATTGAACTCCTCAAAGAACTAACTATTGTCAAACTGATCAGCTGACTTACTGCAAGATACTGAAAAAGGCTAATTGCTAACTGAGATTGAACTAGCATTCAAACTGATTGTAAATCCACAAAGTGGTAATAATATGAAAATTCAAGAACTAATTTAGTCAAGAAGTATTTGTATCTAGACAATTGTGCAAGACCTGGTTTACTGTATTTGCAGAGCTAGGGCTAAACAATATCTCATGAAGAGAATAACAAAATACTTGAGGAATGATGAAAACATTGCAAAAGTTCATAAGGATTCCAATTCACAAGAATTAATCAGGATCTGGATACTAATTTACCCTAACTCAATACTTTAGGGCTAGAATTGATAAGAAATTACAGAAGTATTTTGGGGAACAAGGGAAGAATAATTCCATTTTTGAATTCCAACATACCTGGTATAGAAATTCCAGAGTAAAACCCTTGATAAATCTAAGAAGAAAATTGAAACACTTGACCCTGCTCTGTGCTTCCTGACTGAGTTTTCTATGTTATGAATTTGAGAGAATAAGAGGAATGAGAGAAAATTGATGAATAACTCCCTAAATCCCTCTGAAAATAACCCCAAACAATATAGTTTAGGAATTAAAAAGGTGGGAAGTTACAAAATTTCCCTGAAAGAAAAACTGGAAAACTGCTCGATAGGGACCAATGGGTCGCACAACGAGTCATTGGTCGATACTACGACTTGTTGGGACCAGTCATTTTTCGTGTGCTTGAAATCTGCATCATTGGAAATAGACCACAGAAGGGAACCACAACTCATTGGATGGAACAACGGGTCGTTGGTTCCTATCCTGGTCACTGATAGGAAAAGCTTAGACCCTCTGTTAACGGACAACACAACGACTCATTGGTAGAACTAATGGGTTATTGTGTCTACTCGTGGTCAACACTGTCTTGACCTGAAGGATTGTTGATTTAGGTAACAGGTGGAAACAATGAATCATTGGTATGAACCACAACTCGTTGGTTCAGGGGGAGGTCTGGCAGGTTTTTAGACCTGGGATAAAATGGATGGCAGGATGACTCATTACTCCTTTCAACAGGTCATCCTATGCCTTGTTGGTCCCCGAAGGGAAATCTGAAAAATAGACAATGACTCATACAATGGTCCATTGCAGGTGACAACGATCCATTATCTAGGTCATTCTATTAAAATTTTTTTCGGGTTTTCCCTGGTTTTTCATGCAAGTTATGAGTTTGGTCTAGCAAAATTTTGGGGTATTACAGGTCCTCATCCATCGTCGACCCAAGAAACTTAGGTCGGTTAATCTTGAGAAAGTCTCGCTTTCTCACCGCTACAGAGTTCCCATTCTGGAAAACGTGGGCCACTGCCTGCTGGTTGACCTGAGTGGCCATGGACTGTGCCAATATCTAAAATGCTGCCCTAAACTCGGCATAAGTGACCTGCTGGGGCAAAGGATCCGCTGATGCTGGTGGTTCTTGATGCTGCCCATCTCCCATTACCATTGCCATGGCCATTACAGTTTCCATTTCTTCTACCATTAACTCATCATGGAGGCATATTTCTACAAATGTATATTGCACAAGTTAGAGGAATAGAGAAGTACTTCATCATACGATATAGATCATGAAATAAGGAACATTTCCTAAAATGTCTTGTAGCCTCTCTCCTAAAAGTGTGGCGCGCTTCACACTCATGGAAAAGAAATTACTTAATACAACTTTCTGTAATACCTCGAAAGTCCTAAGATCAGACCTGAGAATTCAAACGAAGAAAAATAGGAAATTTTTCACCAAGTCACAGGACGAGTTGTCTAGTGACCTATGAGGAGACTTCACGAGTTGTTAAATTACTTGTGAATTGAAGGGAGAATTGGTAGGAACTCGTGCTCAGGGGGTGACCACGAGAGAAGGAACGAGTCATAGTCTGGGCAATGATTCGTAACTGAGTCATGGTCAAGATGGTCTATGATTCGAGGTTTGATTTTTCGGAGATGCCACGAGAGGCAGCCATGAATCCTGAAGTGAATCCACGACTCGTGGAGTTGGTCATGGTCAGGATCAAGATTTGAAGCTTGAATTTGGGATAGTGTACTTAATGAATGAGCCACCATGAGTCGTTAGGTACACCACGAGTCATGGTGTCCCTCGTGGTGACTAGAAGAGTGTATTTTCCCTGCGTTTTAGTAAGGGTGTTTTCGTAATTCCTAAGCTCCTAAGTCCTTAACAACGCCGTTTTAAGCTCAGTTAGAAGTATTATAAAGGTGCTTAACCTATTCTAAACCTCCCCATTCCATGCATGCAAGATCAAGGAGATTATTGAAGAGCAAGCTAGAGGATTCTTTAGGTTCTTCCTCAATTCACTTGGGTTCTCAAGAGAGGCTGTGAAATTCAAAGTACCTAGGTATATAAGGTTACTAATGATAGTATTCCTTCAATCCCATTCCCAAAATCCTCTTCTAATACATGGAATTATAAGTTGCTGACTATAGGGGTTTTAACCTAATTTGTTAAATTCTCTAAGTACCTATCATGAGTAAAATCTATTCATGTTTCTAACGTTGTTTTAAGATTCATGGGCATGTTTTATAATGATTTTGATTAAAAATTTATGATTTCAATATCTTACACTTATGATGCCCAATTATGAAAGTTCATGAAAGATTGAGATTATGATCTATGTGTTCAAGTATGATGAGATGTATATGATGAAAGCATTATTTAGAATTACAGATGTTTATATCCATGATTTTGATTATCTCAAAGAATGTATAAGTTTGGGAAAGCCCATATGATCAAGTATGTTTCATGAATTACTTCAACTTCATGTTATTAGCTTACCACATGGTTTTGGAGTCTAGACTCCCACTTTTCAGCTTGTGGTATGGTTGAGCCAAGGCTCATCATGATATGTTTTCAGATTATGCATGTACTACTATGATTCAGCTTCATGAAAAGACGATGGTTCAGCTTCATTGAAAAACGATGGAGGGCATATGCATGTTTTTGGGAGTAGTGTCTAGCACCGAGTAGGCTAAGGGTTCAGTCAAACCCTATGCCTCAAAACTACGTGCCAACATAGGTATGTTCAAATTATTTGGGGACCTGCCTTGTGAGCTTCCCCTGCCCCCAAGGGCCTTCAACTTGATATTGATATCATGGTAGCGCCCTTAGCCTTGGCAAGGCTTTGGATGGCTTTGCCCACTTATGTGTAATAGCCGTGACCATGTAAGTTCTATTGTGGAAATGTTGATTATATGATGAGTTTCCCATTATTCCCCATGATTTCAGTTATGCATGTTCATCGGTTATGGTATTATGTTTTCTGCAGGTTTGACCCAATGTTCAATTTTACTTATGATTATCAGCTTAAGCTTTGGGACATTCGTATCAGTTATGATACTCAATAATGCTTAAATCATGTTTTCAGATAAAAGCATCCAATCCTTACTCTAAGAATCTTATCTTGAATATATTTATGATATGCATGATTTCAGTTTTACTTACTTGGCGGTTTTACTTACCTTGCACTCAGTACATTCCAAGTACTAACCGCATACTCTATGTTTTATCGTCTCATCATACAAGCTCGGACGTTCAGGTTCAGTCTCACCGCTAGCCAGATTCTCAGAGTTCTAGCATACTCAACTAGTTTATGAGTCCTCATCCTTTGTAGGTCCTTTTATCATCTTGTATTTAGTATCTTCAGTTTCAATATTTAGTGAGTTAGTTGGGGTCTTATCCCATCAACTCATCAGGTTTTAGAGGCTTATCAGACATAGCATCTATCCAGCTTTAGATTAGTATTATGTTTTCTATTGTTCAGATGTTACTGGATTTTCAGACTCTCGCTATTTCAAATGTTAGACTTTCCACCATTATTTATGTTGAGTTTAGTTATTATGTTCATGCCATGGGTCGACTTGGAGCCTCTCGGGGTTCTTTGTCCCATGTCTCGATCCGGGCCTATGTTCGGGTCATGAAAAACTTGGTATCAAAGCCTTAGGTTTTGAAGTGTTCGTGGATGTCTGAAATTCGCGTTAAGTAGAGTCTTTTTCATGGGTGTGAAGCGCGCCACACTTATGACAAAGAGGCTACCAAATGTTTTAGGAAATTTCCCTTCTTTCATGATCAATGTTGTGTGATGAAATGTCTCTCGATCTTTCTAACTCGTGATATATGTGTTTGAAGAATCATGCCTACTCGCCAAGTTAATGGAAGAAGGAATCAAAATGGAAATGGCTATGAGAATGGCAATGAAGATGGGCACGAGCAAGCCCCACCATCCCCTGAATATCATGTGCCCGAGCAGGTTTCCCATGCAGAGTTTAGGGCAGCCATCTAGATGTCAGAACAAGCATTGACCGCCCAGGTCAACCAGTAGGCGGTAGCACATGTTCCCCAGAATGGGAGTGCGGCAATGATAAGAGTCAGGGATTTCCTTAGGATGAACCCTCCGTAGTTTCTCCGATCAAAAGTTGACGAGGATCCACTCGAGTTTATTGATGAGACTCATAAGATTACCCAGATCATGGGGGTGACAGGGGAGGAGTGCGTAGACCTAGCCTCTTATTAGTTAAAAGGGGATGCGCATATCTAGTTCAAATAGTGGAAGGATAGCAGGTAGTTAGAGCGGGCCCCATTGGTTAAGATAAGTTCCATACCACATTCTTGGATTGGTTCTTTCCCTGAGAGATGAGGGAGATCAAAGCAACTGAATTTGTGAACCTGCGGCATAACAACATGACTGTCTAGGAGTATGCTTTAGAGTTCTCCCGCCTATCCAAATATGCACCAGAGATGGTGG
>JACEIK010005927.1:68655-88065 GCA_018107945.1 Datura stramonium
CCTACAATTTACATGAGAATGTACTAACATTGTTGGATAAACAAGGCAAAAATGATGCATTTGAGTATCACTTGGGCATATAAATATGCCCCAGATCAACTGAGGTCAAAGCTAGGCAAGAAGAGGATCCTATTTTGGTAAAGTTGAAGGAAGCCATTCAGAATCAAAAGGTTGAGGCCTTCTCCCAAGGGGGAGATGGTGTGCTCTGATATCAGGGTCATTTATGTGTATTGGATGTTGGTGACTTGAGGGAGCGGATGTTGCATGAAGCTCATGGTTCCAGATATTCTATACATTTAGGTGCCACCAAGATGTACCGTGACCTACGGGAAGTCTATTGGTGGAATGGCATGAAGAAGGACATAGTAGAGTTTGTAGCTAAGTGTTCGAATTGTCAACAGGTGAAGGTTGAGCATCAAAGACCTGGGGGTGTGCTTCAAGACATTAGTATCCCTACTTGAAAGTGGGAGGAAATTAATATGGACTTCATTACAGCTTTTCCTCGTACTCATGGACAATATGACTCTATTTGGGTGGTTGTATACAAGTTGACTAAGTAAGCTCATTTTCTACTGGTCAAAACTACCGATTCAGCGGAGAATTATGCCAAATTATACATTCGAGAATTAATTTGATTGTATGGAGTGCCCTTGTCCATCATATTAGATAGAGGTATTTAGTTTACCTACCAGTTTTGGAGATCTTTTCAAAAGGGACTTGGTACTTAGTTTACCTCCCAGTTTTGGAGATCTTTTCAAAAGGGACTTGGTACTCAAGTCAAGCTTAGCACAACATTTCACCCACAGACAGATGGCCAGGCCGAGAAGACCATTCAGACTCTTGAGGATATGTTGAGAGCATGTGTGATTGATTTCAAGGTTAGTTGGGATGATCATTTGCCTTTCATTGAGTTTGCATGTAACAACAGTTACCATTCCAGCATTCAGATGGCTTCATTTGAGGCTCTTTATGGGCGGAGGTGTAGATCATCTATTAGTTGGTTTGAGGTCGGTGAGTCTACATTGATAGGACCAAAATTGGTTCATGAGGCTTTGAAGAAAGTTCAGGTTATAAGAGAAAGGTTGCAAACAACTCAGAGTCGTCAAAAGTCCTATACGAATGTGGGGAGGAGAGAACTTGAGTTTGAAGTTGATGATTGGTTGTTTCTGAAGGTGTCTCCCATGAAGGGAGTGATGAGGTTCGGAAAGAAAGGGAAACTTAGTCCCTATTATGTTGGCCCGTACCAAATATTGAGACATGTTGGCAAGGCGGCCTATGAGTTGGAGTTACCCTCAGAGTTAGCTTCAGTTCATCCAATTTTCCATTTATTGCTCTTAAAGAAGTGCTTGGGTGATTCGGCTCTAGTTGTTGCAGTGGAGAGCGTAGGTGTGAAGGATAGCCTTAGTTATGAGGAGGTTCCGATGGAAATAATGGATCGTCAGGTTAAAAATCTAAGAAATAAGGAAGTAGCTTCAGTCAAGGTTTTGTAGAGGAATCAACATTTTGAGGGAGCTACGTGGGAAATCGAAGCAGATATGATGGCTAGATACTCGCATCTATTCCCTTCTGGCTCAGTTCTAGCTTGAGGTATCAATTTTCTCCTTAGTACTCTATTCAGTTTCATGTTCAGTCCATGTACCCCAGTTTCTTTCATGTCAACATATGTATGTGTGATCATGAATTCAGTTCAGTCATGTAATTCAATCCGGAGTTAGTCACTCCGTCAGTTTTCAACTTTAAATGTTCAGGAATTTGTATGGCAGTTGCATTTCTCATCTTTTCTGTATGACTTCCCACATTCTAGGATAAATGTTCCCAAGGGGAGATATTGTAATACCCCGAAAGCCCTAAGATTAGACCTGAGGGTAGAAACGGAGAAAATAAGATTTTTCACACCAAGTCACAGGACGAGTCGTCCAGTGACCCGTGAAGTGCACCACGAGTCGTTAAGTGACTCTTGGGGAGGAGGGTGGACTTAGTTGTAATTTTGGGTTTGTGGTTGACCACGGGTGAGACCACAAGTCATGGTCATCACCACGAGTCATCAGTTGGCCCGTGGTTAGAAGTTGATTTGAGGTTGAAAATCTTGGACAGTGCATTCCACGACTTAGTCACTGTGATTCACTGGATACACCACGAGTCGTGGTGTCCCTCGTGGTGACCCTCATAGGCATGATCCCAGTGATGGAAATGACAGGTCGGCAATGAGCCGTAGTGTGGGGAACGATTCGTCTAGTCCCTCGTTGCGACTGGCAGTTAGTATTTTCCTGTGAATTTATTAAGGGATTATCCGTAATATCTAAGCTCCTTAGGCCTAAACTATGTTGTTTTAAGCTCAGAAAAGGGTGCTTTAAGAGGGATAAGCTCATTCTAAACCCATCCTTTTCCATGCATGCAAACCTAGTGATTCTAAGGAGGTGATCAATCTTAGATCCATCAAGTTTTTCCCCAAATTCCTTTGGATTCTCAAGAGGGTTGTGAAATTACATTTCTCCAGGTATGTAGGGTTATGAATGGGTGTATTCATCCACACCCATGCCCAATGCCTCTTCAATTTCATGAAAATTCTAGATGATGAATCTATGGAATTTTAACCCAACATGTGAATTCTCTAAATATCAATCATGGGTATGATCTATATATGATTCTAAAGTTGAATTATGACTCATGGGTATATTTTACAATGTTTTCCATTACAAATTATATTTTCAAGTTTTATAAATTATGATGTCATTCCATGATAGTTCATGAAAAGTTGAGATTATAATATTTGTATTCAAGCATGATGAGATATATATGATAAAAGTATGTTTTGAAACTACCCATGTTTTCCATTACAAATTATATTTTCAAGTTTTATAAATTATGATGCCCATCCATGATAGTTCATGAAAAGTTGAGATCATAATATTTGTATTCAAGCATGATGAGATATATATGATGAAAGTATGTTTTGAAACTACCCATGTCTACATTCATGTTTTGAATAATCAAAGTCTATTTCAAGCATTTTTAAATATTGGGCAAGCCCATATAATCAAGTATGTTTCATGATTTATCTAAATTTCACGTTATTAGATAACCACATGATTTTGGAGCCTAGACTGCCACTATTTTCAGCTTGTGGTATGGTTTGAGCCCAAGGCTCCTCATGTTATGTTTTCAGACTTTTGCATGCATTATTGCAATTCAGCTTCGTCAACAGACGATGGTTCAGCTTCATTAAAAAATCATGGAGAGCAAATACATGTTTTTGGGAGTAGTGTCTAGCACCAAGTAGGCTAAGGGTCAGTCAACCCTGTGCCTCAGAACTACGCGCCAACATAGGTTTACATATATACCTTGGGACCTCCCTTGTGAGCTTCCCCTTTCCCCAAAGATCCTCGAGCTTGATATTGATATCATGGTATGTCCTTAGACCTGACAAGGCTTTAGACGGCTCTACCCACTTGAGTGTAATAGTCGGGACCACGTAAGTTATATCATGGTAATGTCGATTATATGACGAGTCTCCCATTGTTCCTCATGATTTCAGTTATGGATGTTCATCAGTTATGATATTATGTTTTCAACAGGTTCGACCCAATGTTCAGTTCTACTTATGATTGTCAGTTTTCAACTTTGGGTTATTTCGATTCAGTTATGATATTCAGTTATGTTGGGATCATGATTTCAGAAAATAGCATGAAAGCCTTACTCTCAGAATCTTATCTTGATTATGTTTTTATGATATGCATGATTTATGATTTTACTTACTTAGCAATTTTACTTACCTTGCATATTCGGTACATTCTATGTACTAATCGCATACTCTATGTTGCATCATTTCATGATACAGGCTTGTATATTCAGGCTCAATTCTGCCATTAGGAAGATCCTTCAGTTTGCCTTACTCAGCCAGAGTTGGTGAGTCCTCATCCTTCGAGGACCCTTTATCAGTCTATACTAAGTATTTTCAATTTCAGTTTTAGTGAGTTAGTTGGGGTTTTGTCCCATCAACTCATCAGTACGTAGAGGGTATTCAAACATAGTATGTTTTTAGTTTCAGGTCATTGTTATGTATTCAGATAATTGATGTTATCAGATTTTCAGACTTCCGTTGTTATATGTATGTTAGACTTCCACTTTATCGTGTTGAGTTTTAGATGTCATGTTCATGCCATGGGTCGACTTGGAGCCTCTCAGGGTTCTTTGTCCCGTGTCTCGATCCAGACCTATGTTCAGTTCGTGACAGCCCGTCACCAACAAGACAGGTATCATATGTCTTTCCATTATGCCCATATGACTAGAGAGGCTAGGATTTAGTTGAAAATTATTTGTGCTTGTTTGGTGCCTGGGAAGCACATGACTCATGTTAAATGAGAGAGTATGTGTCTTGTTTATGCATTAATGACTGGGATGTCTATTAATGTTGGGGAAATTATCAAGGATGTGTTGAGAAGAGCAAGGGTGAAAAAGGGGCAAAGGTTTGGATTTAGGGGTCTCTTTACCTGATTTCTGAGAGGGCATCGAATTGAGGAGGTGGTAGTGGATTATAGGCCTAGGTACGCCTAGAAGGGATTGATATGATAAAGACTAAGGATCCTGAGGGCAAACATGGTCCAGTCCTATCCATTGGTGAGTGTCATGCAGGATTTAATAATATGCTGTCACCTATACGACATGCAAATGCTGCAGTTGAGAATGAATAGTATGACAGAGGAGCAGCTACAGCAGCTCAACATGGGATACTCCTTGAGTAAGAATTCAAGGGCTATCTACTGAGTTGGGCTTGAATTTGAGGATCCCCTAGATGATGATGATGCCACAAACGAGGAGCAGGCTAGAGTTGATTCTAACTTGGAGTTTGATGATGATGAGGATGATTCTGAGATAGGGGAAGCTGCGCTTGCCCCCACTGATGATGAGGATTATAGGCCCAGGGAGTTCTTATTTCCCTCTTTTACTTATGCTTTATTGTTTTAGCAATGAGGACAGTGCTACCAATTAAGTGTGAGGTGGGAGAAGTAAACTTCATTATACCAGGCATGTTTTCATTGCTAAATTTGTACATGGTGGGACTAGTTTTTTATGATTCATGATTTATCTTGTTAACTTGTAGTAATTTTTTTTAGTTTAGTGTGATGTTTTATTTTTTTGGGGGGTTCCACTGGTTTTTATTTTTGGTACTTTTTCAGTGGATAGTCCCTTAAAATCGATTAGTGGGTCTAGATTTTTTTTGCTTAGACATAGAGTCATGACTTTTCTCGATGATGGATGGATGACGACCATCTTAAGGGGAAATTAGTCATTAGGAGAACAAGAACATGAACTTTATGAATGTTAGGTTCTTCACTTAGTATCATTGAGACTTTGTATAATTCACTCAAAAATGTATGAAATAGGCAGAAACACTTAGTCTTTTAGAACTTGACTCCTAAACTTGAAAAAATGGGCTTAATTTTATGTTATGCATTCAATATAGATATATGTGTTTATGCAATCACGATTCCCATTGGTAAATTCTTTATTGCCATTGTTAAACCATATGTCCCATTGTGTGAGTGAGGAATGTTAATGTACTCCATGGTTGCAATTTGATGTTTAGAACTTGTCCGGTGTGTGTGCAAAATGAAATAAGGATGTTGAATCTACGAAGTGATATAGGTATTTCTTTGGTAGCCTATTTTTACCCTATTTTACCTACCTTTTGTGATTATCCTAGTTAGTCGATAGCCATATTACAAGCTTAATCCCTTTTGATTTTATTGACTTGTTTTTAATCCAAATGACTCTTAAGGCACTTTCATTGAAACTTTTTCATAAAAGGAGCACAAGTCACCTAAGTTGTAAATTGAAAAATGAAAGGAGGTATAAGGAGAAAAATAGGAGATTGAAGGATGTGCTGAAAAAGTCAAAAGTTATGAAATATTAAAGTGCTTAGGGAGATTAGTCACTATCTTGGCCAAATAGTTCCTACCCGTCCCTTAGCCTACATTACAACCAATTTAGGTCCTAATTGATCTTAGATTCTATGTTCTATATAGTTGAGTATTACACTAAGGACAAGTCTATGGATCATCTTTTGTATGCATGTTAAATTCTTTGGGAGGGTGAGCGAAAATTGTTTATTTATGCCCAAATTAATATTGTTATGTATCTTCTGTGAAAGGGCAGCTCCCCAAATAGTGAGGGCACATAATGGTAAGATTATGGTATATCTTGGTTTACATATGGTTCATGTTGGCCTAAATATATCTTGTTGGGTTAGTTCTAGAAGCTAAGTGATTCAAATATTGACATTTGAATGTTGATCCTATAGGATGAGAGTGAGTTATTGGAGATTGATTGATTTGTCTAATGATCTTAAGTGTAAGTATACTTGTTCGTATGATGAACTTTGTGGTAAATATGAGAAGGGAAGTAGTAGATTGTTTGAGAACAAACAATAGTTTAAGTTTGGGGTGGTGATGAAGGGCGTATTTATGCATTTATTAGTCATATTTTGCGTATACTTAACTATGTTTTGAGAAAAAATTGTGTGTGTTTTCTTGTGTTTAATTATATATTAGTGAAAAAGAGCTAACACGCATTATTAGATACTTCCAGGTATTAAAGTGATGAATTTGGGCTTAATTGAGCTAAAAGACCAATAATGGCAAAACGGGTTGACGAAATAAGTTAATAAAAGTTGGCATCATGTGGGCAGACCTGTGCTATGGCCTGTGTGAAGTGTAGGAAATTTTGGAGAATCTAGAGGTGCGATGCGCCAAGCCACTTGGTGCATGGAGCGGCGCGAGGCACAGGGCAGTTTGGGTGGCCAAAAGTCAAATTGTAACATCCAGAATAATTTGAGCGATAAAATCGTGCTTTTGAGGTAGGACTAAGAGTACACAATAGGCTAAGAAGTAAGTGTTATGAGGTATTTGAGTCACTCTATGATCGTATTTAATATTGAACGACGATTAAGTTGTAGAATGAAATTCTTCAAAAGTTATCGCAAAATTTTCCTTCTTGAGATTTTTGAAATTTCAGTCAAATGTATCAAAACTTTACTCCCAATCTATAAAGAGTTAAGGGGTGTAAGACCTACCAAATTAAAGGTCTTGGAACCTAGTTTCCATATCATTAAACCGTTCATCAATCCGACTTTGGAGTAGAGAGATATTCGCATTTTCACGAGATCGCGCAAGAAGGCACATCACAAGGGTCTAAGGTGGTGGAGGAATTAAGTCCCTTTGGTCAGTTTTTCTTCATCCAAATCCATTTCCAGAAACTCTCTTCGTGAGAAACCTCTATCTAACTCATTCTTAAGTGTTCTAAGTGTTCTTAAGGTAGCAATTCATGGTTTAACATGATTTTGATGTCGGAAAGACGGGAAACGTGTGTAGCTTGTGTTTCGGTGTCTTTTACGGGCTTTTGATGGTTGTTTCGTGGATAAAATATTGGTAAGATTTCTTCCTTTGGTTTTATTTAGTATTTAAGGTTGGTTATAGGTGTTTTAACACCATTAGGTTGTTGTCTCGGAGTTTCTACCGTTGAATTCATATGAATCTTGTCGAGTAAGCTTCGTTTGTCTTGTTTCGTTGTTGAGTTGTGTTGACCGCATTATGGAAGTAACCTGCGATGCTATTAGAAAGTAACTTGAAGCTCATAAGGGTGAAAGTTTGGCTTAGCTCTGGTTCACCGAAAAATCCAAGGTATGTTAGGCTTGTCCCTCCCTTTGTCGGCATGAATTCCGTAGCCGTTGGCATCCGTGTTGACGTGTGTGTTGGCTAACTTTTGAAGGATTGTGTTATATTATTATTGAACTCTTATTATTCTGTTTATATGGTGACAAACATGTGTATAAGGTGCTGGTTTGGTTGGTGGTTCGGGCTTGAGTGCGGAGAAACATAATCATGGCAAATTATTAGGCTCCTGTCGAGATGCCATGTGTGAGGCGTGTGGTTCTTGTAGCAAGTGATGGTCTGTTTTTTAGAATAATATTAGGTTATGATATTGAAAAGTGAATGAGTTAATATCAATGGTTGTGATGATCTTTTGTTATATTAGAGTCGGTGGCACGTTGGCAGCCATGGTGACACTTGGATTGGATTGGCTTGGACATGTCCCTTGTTGCTAGCAATGAGTAGAGTGGCTTGTGGGCCACTTTTAAATCTTAGGGATAGACTGGTTAGGATGGTGATCCTTAGTTTGATCAGTGGCTCATCGGTGGACGACTAGATATGAATGAATAGTATTGTGTTTTGATAATCGTTTGGTGGGGTTTGAGAGCCAGTTATGGGCTGTTTGAGAATGTATTATTGCTGTTGTTAATTGTGAATGGTTTAATTTTGTGTTTGTTGTATTTGAGGCCTTGTGTATTATGGATACCCGATGCACGAGAGTTGTTTCGGCTAGGGATCGAGCCCGAGGTGCCTTGTGGCTTATCGATACCAGAAGCATGAGGGTGTTTCTGGCTGAGGCTTTGAGCCCAAGGAGTAAAATAACCTATGGGGTCTAGAATGATGTCCTTCGTAGTGTTGAGTCGAGACATGATTCGATAGTGGTCCTACATGTCTAAGCCTTCCTGGGATAGAGATTGGTTCTCTCGGAAGGATTGACCTCTGCTAACTATGCAGTCGAGAGAGGGTCCAGTAGTGCTTGTTTGGTGATGTTGATTTATTGGTGTTTACTTTTGATATTCTTGGCATTATATTGTGATTGATGCTCGTGTTATATGTTATTTGATAGCAGTGGATGCTAGATGTTGGCTGGTGTTAGCTGAGGCCATTGAGAGGTGTAAAGGCAACGACAGGTGAGCTGTGTTGACTAGGTGTCGCTGTATTGTTGTTTACCTTTGGACTTGCTGGGCTTATGGGGGCCAGGTAGGTTCTGTTTGTATGTTTTCTTTTTCTTGTCGGGCTTATGGGGTCCAGGTAGGTTCTATGTGTTTACTTAAGTTGAGTTCTCCTTCTATGATATCTGGTATATCTATTGATCTCTAATCTGAGTCTTCTAGTTTTTTCTACCTTCATTCTCGATACATTATTGTACTGACACCCGATTGGGGGCACCGCATTCATGCATGCGGGTGATGGTGGGCTGGTAGATCGAGTTCTCTATTGTTGTGTGGTGTTCCAACTGAGTTGGTGTGCTCCAGGTCTTTCGAAGTCACCAGATGTTTGAGTTAAGGGTAGTTCGGGGCCCTGTCCCGATCATTTGATTACTATTGTATTCACAGAGGCTCGTAGACATTACTATGGTGTTAGTATGCTATTATAGGCCAGGTTGGCCATGTTGTATAGTTGTTTTCCATTCCGTGGCCTTGACAGCATATTGTATTTATTTTTTTGGTTGTTCAGGTGAGCCAACTTCCGCTATAGTCTATCGTCTTATTCTGATTTTATAGTTGTTGTGTTGTCAAACCTCATCGGTTCTGTACTTTGTTTTATTTTTGGGCGTCGTGTATGCTCATAAGGGGTGGCACCAGGTTCCAGTCACACCTTCCCAGGTTTGGGGTGTGACACAAATCCCAGTCCTATTAGGAACATAAGCAGCAAAACCCAATTCCAATCCAAGAAGGAACAACGAAGGTTTAATCTATTATTATAAATTCCCTCTCATAAGATGTTTTAGAGGAATTTTTCATCCAACACAGTGTGATTAGAGTCAAGTTTGCACAATTCATACTTCACAAACTTGTGTAGTAGCTTAGTTGAATGTTTATTGGAAATTCATCAAGTTCTTATGACTCAATATAGCTTTGGAGATTTTGTTAACAAGTTTATATTTTCGTAAGTATTTCATTATGATTTCTTCTATATCTTTTGTTGTTATTCTCATACACATGAGCGGCTAAATCTCTTAAGTTAGGGTTGTAGAAACCATGATGGATTAACGAATGTAGACATAATAAAATAGTGACTCTTGAATAGTGAATTGGGTGGATTTTTATTCTCTTTATTTTAATTAGTTTTAGCGGTTGCAAACATTGAAACGTGTCCATATCTTCAACTTGCCCAACCGAGGTTGAATTTAGGAAAACATAATAACAATGACAATTTGAGGCTTACCAACCATCA
This sequence comes from Datura stramonium, assembly GCA_018107945.1. Classification (NCBI taxonomy): domain Eukaryota; kingdom Viridiplantae; phylum Streptophyta; class Magnoliopsida; order Solanales; family Solanaceae; genus Datura; species Datura stramonium. The sequence goes on from JACEIK010005927.1 coordinate 78,702, forward strand.
TCTAAATTAATTTGATCTTTAACTGAGGATAGTTAAGTCAAGACTTATGGTGAGAGAAAAATTTACACAATTTGAGTCTTAGAGGATGTTATACTCCGGAAGCCCAAAGATCAGACCCCGGAGTTTAAACGGAGAAAAATTGAAATTCTGCACCAAGTCATAGAACGAGTCATTTTATGACCCATGGGGAAGACCAAGAGTCGTGAAGTGACTCTTGGTGAGGTACTGTACTTGAGATGAAAAATTATTGATGGGATCACCACGGGCATGGCCATGAGTCATGGTCAGACCCCCATGACCCGTTGAGTCAGTCATGGCCAAGGGAAATTGAAAGGAGGAGTTAGGGTGGTAGTGTACATTACGGATAGACCTCACGAGTCGTGGTAAGACACCACGATTCGTTGGGTGAACCTGTCACGACCCAAACGTACACCCGAATCGTAGACATGGGATAAGGAGCCCCGAGAGACTCCAAGTTGATCCATGGCATGAGCATCTATCTAATTTAATCACATGAGCGGAAGACTTAACATAAAAGAACTTAATCATAACATGAAGTAAAGAAAAGAAATACAAGGCTCGTACAGTACGGTTGAATATAACTTGTAGTCTGATAAGCCTCTAAACATGAAGGAAGGGTTGATGGGACAACTCCCCAACTAACCCAACACCCAGAAACTGAAAGAACAACATAGAGTATGAACATATAGTCCTCGGAACATGAAGACTCACCAAGTGCACTGAGAGAAAATCTGAAACTATCTATGGGTGAGGATGAGCTTGAGAACTGGGACCTGTATCATGAAACGATACAGCATAGAAAGTATGCGGTCAGTACATGGAATGTATCTGAGTATGCAAGGTAAGTAAAACAGACATTTAAAACATGAATAAAATTCATAAATGGTCATAAGAGTAGGACATCATGCTCGTATCATAAATCATCATAACATATCATACCTCTCAATATTTTCAAAACATTCATAACATAAACATAATCATAATCATAATTAAAGAGCTTTACTTAACATGACTTGAGCCAACATACATAATCATAACATGCATAAATCATAAGGAACAGTGGAATATTCTCTTAACCGACATACCCTATATGAGCACACATGAAGCCCGACTTGTAACCCTAGTTGGGAGGGTGTTCGTACCTTGCTAAAGGTAGAACCATGAAAGTGTGATATCACCATGAAAAGGGTCATTTGGGGCCAGGGACTAACATAAAAGGGGTCCCAACATACCTAGGGTGGCACGTAGTTCATGAGATTTGAGGCTTAACCAGAGCCCCGAACCTACTCGGTGTTCGATACTACTCCCAAAACATATACAGTGTTCATAATAATACATACATAAGTTCATGAACTAGTCAAATCATGATAATCGTAAACATGCTTGAACATATGTGAACTAGCCATGACATGAGGCCCGTGAGTCGGCCAAAAACATAATTCATGATTAATAAGATTCATACACACTTGTAGATCATGCATATAGCTTGAATTTCATAAAATTGTAATGGATAACATAGTAAATTCATAATTTAAATCATAATTCATGCTGGTCTTGTAAAGAAAATCAATGGGAGAATAGATCATAAATTGATTCATCATGGGGCATGCATAATTAAGCTTAATTGCTTAGAAATTCAAAATCAACAATATTATAATCAATTTAAATCTCAAGAGACGATTAAAATTCGTAGATTATGGTAAGATTTCAAAATCACAAAACCCATAATGAAATCATTAGATTTTATATAAATCAAATACAAAACCCCATGAGTTTTTGATAAATTTTAAGTAAAATCATAGTGTAGGGACATGGGCATGGAAAAAATCACCCATTGATCGCCTTACATACCTGGGATTATCAAATTCTAACTCTCCTTAGAAGCCCAAGAATGAAATTGGAAGAATTGAAGAGAAAAGCTTAAAATATCCTTAGATCACCTTTCAATATCCTTGCATGCATGAATCAGAGTTTAGAATAGGTCATTTTCTTAAAAACCCAGCTTTCCCAAGACAAAACGACGTAGTTTAGGGCCTTATATCATGAAAAAGTCCAAATTACCCTTAATGAACCTGCCCTAAAATCTGGCCGGATAGAACCAAGGGACAACACTAACGGGTCATTGGAACAAGCGACGACCCATCATGTTCCTCGTTGTATGCACTGCTGAAGGCCTACTTCTGGAACCAACCAATGGACGGAGAGGACGACTTGTCCTACCAACCAACGGTCCGTTACTTCGTCCATGGTTTGCTCATGGACCTTGGCATCTTATATTCTAACGGGCCACACCACGACTTGTCACAACTAACGACAAGTTGTTGTTTCCCTTCCGTCAAGTCCACTGGAAGTCTTAACCTCCAACAACAACCACAACCAACGACTCGTTGTTTATCCTGACGAGTCGTTGGAGACCCGTTATGGCCCACCTGAAGAACCCAACTACTTCCGATGAATGCTAACAACGACTCATTATTTCCCATAATGAGCCACATGTCGCCCGTTGTCTGCACTGTCACCTAGCCTAATCTCAACCAACGACTCGTGGTTTGATACCATGAGTCGTACCTTAGCCCGTCCTGAGAGATTTTTCCCAATTTTCTATAGTTTTCAACTTTTCACTTCCGTGTCTATTCCTACGCACTTTCGGGGTATTACAATATCTCCCCCTTGGAAACATTCATCCTCGAATGTTAAAAACAAGAAGGAAACGGAGACATGCAATTATCATATGCAAACACTGATAATTTTAACCGAAATTTTTACGGAATGACTACCTTCGATTCATAACACATAGCTGAACTGATCTCATGCTTCACATACACATTCATACACATAAAAGAAACTTGAACACATGAATTAAACATGGAAACTAAATAGAATCATAGAGTAAAACTGATACCTCAGGTCGGAGCTGAGCCGGTAGAGAATAACTGTGGTTATTTAGTCATCATATCTACTTTGGCTTCCCACGTAGCTCCCTCAACATGTTGATTTCTCCATAAAACCTTAACTGAGGCTACTACCTTGTTCCTTATCTTACGGACTTGACGATCTAATATTTTCACCGAAACATCTTCATAGCTGAGGTTGTCTTTCACACTGACGCTGTCCACCGGAACTACTAAAGCTGGATCTCCCAAACATTTCTTCAAAAGGGACACATGAAACACGGGATGTACTGAAGATAACTCTAATGGAAAATCCAACTCATACGCCACCTTACCAACTCTTCTCACCACTCACTAGGGGACAACATATCAGGGACTGAGTTTCCCTTTCTTTTCAAACCGCATGACTCCCTTCATGGGACATACCTTGAGAAATACCCAATCATCCACACCAAACACCAGATCCCTTCTCCTCACATCGGCATACGATTTCTGATGAATTTGAACGGTTTTCAACCGGTCCTTATCAACTGGACCTTCACCATGGCCTCATGAACCGAATCAGGTCCAATCATGGCTACCTCACCAAGCTCAAACCATTCGATGGCCGATCTACACCTTCGCCCATAAAAATTCTCGAACGGTGCCATCTGATACTAGAGTGATAACTATTATTATAAGTAAACTCGATCAAGGGAAAATGATCATCCCAACTACCTTTAAAATCCATAACACATGCCCTCAACATGTCCTCAAGAGTCTGGATTGTTTGTTTGGTTTGGCCATCCATTTGCGGATGAAAGGTTGTGCTGAGCTTGACTTGAGTCCCAAGTCCCTTCTGAAAAGACCTCCAGAACTGGGAGGTAAACTAGGTACCTTGGTCTGAAATAATAGAAAAGGGCACTCCATGAAGTTGAAACAACTCCCGAATATACAATTTGGCATAATCATTCGTTGAATCTTTGGTCTTGAGGTAGAAAGTGTGCAGCCTTGGTTAACCTGTCTACCACCACCCAGATGGAATCATAGTGTCGTTGAGTACGAGGTAATCTGTAATGAAATCCATATTAATCTCTTCCCACTTCCATGTGGGGATGCTAATTTCCTGAAGTACACCTCCCGGCCTTTGATGCTCGACTTTCACTTGCTGACAGTTTGGATATTAGCTACGAACTCCGCAATATCCTTCTTCATACCATCCCACCAATAGATTTCTGGCAAGACTTAATACATCTTTGTGGATCCCGAATGGATAGAGTATATGGTACCATGTGCCTCATGCAATATCAAAACTCTCAAATTATCAACGTTCAGGACACATAGTCGACCTAGGTATCGTAGCACACCATATCCCCCTTGGGAGAAAACCTCCACCTTTTGACTCCACACCGCTTCCTTCAGCTTCCTCAAAATTAAATCCTCATCTTGCTTTGATTTGATATAAACCACCAAGGACGATTCTGACCCATTCTGCACAATAACGCCACCATCGGTCGAGTCGATTATTCTAACTCCCAATCTTGTAAGTCGGTGGACATATTTCACCAACTCTTTCTTCCCCTCATCCACGTGGCACACACTCTCAATAAAGAGCCTACTAAGTGCATCCGCAACCACATTAGCCTTTCCCGGGTGGTAAAGAACACTCATATCGTAGTCCTTTAGTAACTCCAACCACCTCCTTCGCCAAAGATTGAGATCCTTCTGCGTGAACACATATTGCAAGCACTTATGATCCGTGAACACGTTCACGTGGACCCCATAAAAAGTAATGCCACCATATCTTCAATGCAAACACCACCGCGACCAACTCAAGATCATGGGTCAGGTAATTCTTTTCGTGAACCTTTAACTGTCGAGAGGCATATGCTATTACTTTCCCATGTTGCATCAACACACATCCAAGTCCGACTCTCGAAGCATCACAATATACAACAAAGCCATCAGTACCCTCGGGTAATTCAACACTGGTGCTGAAGTGAGTCAGGTCTTCAATTCCTGGAAGCTTTCCTCACAAGCCTCCAACCATTGGAACTTTATCTTTTTCTGAGTCAACCTGGTCAATGGGGATGCAATTGATGAAAATCCCTCAAAAAATCTTCAGTAGTAGCTTGCTAGGCCCAAGAAACTTTGAATTTCTAAAGGATTCACCGGTCTGGGCCAATTCTTCACCGCTTCGATTTTCTTAGAATCTACCTTTATGCCCTCATTGCATACCACATGACCCAAAAATGCTACCAAGTCTAGCAAAAATTCACACTTGCTTAACTTTGCATACAACTGATTATCCTTGAGAGTCTACAGCACTATCCTCAAATGAGCGGCATGCTCCTCCTCGCTCCGGGAGTATATAAGGATGTCATCGATGAACACAATCACGAACATGTCCAGATATTACTTAAAACACCCTATTCATCAGGTCCATAAGAGTTTCATGAGCATTGGTTAGTCCAAATGACATAACTACAAACTCATAATGGTCATACCGGGTTTTGAAGGCTATCTTTGGGATATCATACTCCCGAACTCTGAGCTGGTGATACCTGAAACTGAGATCTATCTTCGAGAAACACCTGGCACCCTGGAGCTTGTCAAATAAATCATCAATCCTGGGCAAGGGGTACCTATTCTTGACGGTGACCTTATTCAGCTGTCGATAGTCAATGCACCTCCAAAGAGATCCATCCTTCTTTTGAACAAATAGAACCGGTGCACCCCATGGAGACTTGCTTGGTCTAATGAAACCCTTATCCAATAAGTCCTTCACTGTTCTTTTAACTCTTTTAGCTCGGCTGGAGCCATCCTATAAGGAGGAATGGAGATAGGTTGCATATCGGGCAATAGATCAATACCAAAATAAATTTCCCTCTCTAGAGAACACCAGGCAAATCATCGAGAAAAACCTCATGATACTCACACACCACCGGAACTGACTGAATAGTCGGGGTATCGGACTCCACATCCTTAACCCTAACTAGGTGGTACATGCAACCCATAGAGATCATTTTCCTAGTCTTAAGATAGGAAATAAACCGACCAGCTGGTACAGCTGAATTATCCATCCATTCCAAAAATGACTCACCCGGAAATAGGAATTCGACCACACGGGTCCTACAAGTAATCAAAGAATAACATGCAAACAACCAATCCATACCCAAGATGATATCAAAGTCCGTCATGGACAACTCTACTAAGTCTGTGGAGGTAACCTTATGCAACACTGTGATGGGACACCCTCTATACACCCGCATAGCTACCACTGATTCACCGACTGGAGTAAATACGGAGAACGGTTCCGACAGAATTTCAGGACTAACTCCAAAACTACAAGCAATGTAAGGGGTCAAAAAAGACAAAGTAGCTCCTGGATCTAACAAAGAATATGCATAAATATGGTAGACTTGCAACATACCCGTGACCACATCTGGCGACGCCTCCTGCTCCTGGAGGGGTACTAGAGCATAAAATCGATTTTGGCGCTGACCGCCTGCTGAACTAGCGGAGGCACCCTACTGAGGGGTTCATGCTTCTGGAGAGGCAGAACTGGCTGCAGGGCAATCTCTGATCCTATGCCAGCGTTTGCCACACCCGAATCAAGAATCTGCACCGACTAGGCACCTCTCTGGATGATTCTTTTCGCACTTCGCATAAACTGGAAAAGTGCTCTCCACCTGCATGCTACCATGATCCCTCGAGCCTATAGCCCTGCTCCTCTGGTGTCCCCAAAACCTGTATGGCGTGCTGGCCGATGATGGAGGTGGGGAAATGGACCTGTGCTGGGTCTGCTGACGTGGTCCACCCCCTGACCTGGCCTGAGAAACCCCGTGACTGTCGGTCCTGGCCCTCTTAGCCTCTCTCTGCCTCATGTAGACCAACTCCATCTGCTGCGCATGCAATACAATACGGGGAAAATCAATGTCCCGATGAATCATGGCGATCCGGCAATCCTTGTCCAAGTAATCTGCTACTCCATGTATAAAATGGCTCACCCGAGCCCGCTGATCCACCACCAACTCCGGAGCATATTTAGATAATCGGCTGAACTCCAATGCATACTCCTGGACAGACATGTTACCTTGCTTTAGATTAAAAAAACTCGGCTGCCTTCATCTCCCTCATCTCCCGAGGGAAGAACCGATCCATGAATGCAGTATGAAACTCATCCCAACCTATTGGGCCTGCACTTGCCGCCCTGGAATCTCTCCATTGCTTAAACTATATATGTGTTACCCCCGTTAGCTGATAGGAGGTCAAGTCAACGCATTCCCCATTTTTCACCCCCATAACCTGGGTGATCTTCAAAATCTCCTCAATAAAATCATGTGAGTCCTCCTCTACCATCGATCCCGTGAACTTCGGAGGGCTCATCCTCAAGAAATCCCTCACCCTTGCTGCTGCCGCATTCCCATTATGCAGATAATGTGCAATAGTCTAATTCTGAACCTGAGCTCTCATGGCCTGTGCCAGCATCTGTATCGCTGCCCTAAACTCAGCATGGACAGTTGGCTCTAGTACGTGCTCCTCGTGAATGCGTGGAGCTGTCTGATGCTCACCATCATGGGCACCCTCATGATCATTACCATTCCCGTTTCTCCTAGCATTTACTCAACGTGGAGGCATGATTCTGCAAACGCAAATAGCACGAATTAGAAGAGTAAAGGACATTCATTGCACGACATAGATCATGAAAGAAGGGAAAATTTCTTAAATGTCTAGTAGCCCCTTCGTCATAAGTGTGGCTCGCTTCACACCCATGAAAAAGACTCTACTTAACGCGGCTTTCAGACTCTCAAGCACACATCAACCTATGGCTCTGATACCAAGTTTTTCACGAGCAAAACATACACTTGGATTGTAGACACGGGACAAGGAGCCCCGATAGACCCCAAGTCGACCCATGGCTTGAGCATACATCTAATTCAATCACATGAGCGGAAGAATTAACATAAAAGAATGTAATCATAACATGAAATAAAGAAAAGCAATACAAGACTCATACAATACGGCTGAATACAACTTGTAGTATGATAAGCCTCTAAACATGAAGGACGGGTTGATGGGACAACTCCCCAACTAATCCAACACCCAGAAAATGAAAGAACAACATAGAGTATGAACATACATTCCTCGGAACATGAGGACTCACCAAGTGCACTGAGAGCAAATCTGAAACTATTTACGGGTGAGGATGAGCCTGAGAACTGGGACTTGTATCATGAAACGATACAGCATATAAAGTATGCGGTCAGTACGTAGAATGTACTGGGTATGCAAGGTAAGTAAAACGGACATTTCAAACATGTATAAAATTCATAAATGGCCATAAGAGTAGGACATCATGCTCGCATCGTAACTCATCATAAGATATCTGATATGCCGTGATTTTTTGACACTTTCGACGCTTAAAACCAAGAAATTATGAACACTCCAGGTACGTTTATATGGGTATAAGGTATTTTTTGCTTAATGTGCAGGAAAATAGGTCTGAAAGTGATATTGGTCGAATTAATGCTAAAAACAACTGAAAGGTGACTGCCAGACACTTAACGAGTCATTGGCAAGAGGCATGACCCGTCTTTGAGGCGTGGGCAAAAAGATGAAGTTCTGAAGAAGTGAAACAGTGCACTTGATGAGTTGGTGGAACGACTCGTTACACCTGATAATGAGTCGTGAGGTCAACCGTTAGGCTTTGAACAGAAAATTTCAACCAAGTGTCTAGTGAAGTTGACAAGAGACACCACGAGTCGTCACATGAAGGAACAACTCATTGGAAGGCCACTGGAGCTATCTGTGAAGTGCACTGGACTTTCTGAGGAAGTTAGACAACGAGGGACCTAATGACTCGTGCTAAGGCACGACGAGTCATTAGGTGACCCATTGCCAAGCGTGGGTACATTGTTGAGGACGAATGATTTAAGCAAGGAATGACTCGTCGGAAGGCCTAACGACCCATCACCTAGCTCGTTTCCACTGCCGACCTGGTTTCCAGATTTATTTAGGAAAAGAATTTCTTGGAACTATAAATACCCAATTTAGGTTTATTTTTAGAGGATTTTTAGACGATTCTGAGAGGATTCCAGGAAGGATTTTAGCCGATTTTGAGAGAGGATCTTGAATGATATTGTAAGGATATTCTTGAGAGAATTTTCATACCCTTGTTATTGATTCAAGAAATGAAAGCAACATTGGAATTTTATTCAATCTACTTGGTTTTTATTCTACAATACTTTGTAAGTTGCAATTATGATTTCTTCTATATTTTGTGATTGCGATAATACAAACATGAGTAGCTAAACCCATAAAATAGGTTTTTGGAAACCAAGACGAATTAACACACATAGGTAGAAATACTTAGTGATTCTTGAACGGGGTTTTATGCATGTATTGTTTTTCCCTTCATTTTGATTGATTCTTGATGGTTGCAAACGTTAGGACTTGCCTTATTCTTACTT